>ML778928.1:263501-288275 GCA_009831015.1 Picea engelmannii | reverse complement strand
GGTCAACAGAGGCGTTGGGTCAACTCCTAGAAACACCTTTGTTTCTGTGCGTTGTTGCCAAATGATATTTCCTTCCGTTTATGTCCTTTGTTGGCAAATGATATTTCCTTCTGTTTCTATGGGTTGATGGCAAGTAACGTTTCAGTCAGAAAATTAAAGGTGCGTCAGGACTAGTTATACGGTTGCAAATAATATTTTTGCCATTCATTCAGCCAAGGAGACTGTAAGGGATATTACTGTGCTTGCAAATTAAATTAAAAAGTAGCTGCAGATCCTTATTTATTTTATGTATTAAATAAATGAGTTCTTGAAATGGTCGAAACTTGCAAAATAAATTAAAAGGGTAGTTGTAGATCCTTATTTATTTTATGCAGTAAATAAATGAGATCCTGAAACAGAGGCTACTTACCGAGATCTCTTGGTGGTATGGTGCATTAAATTTTTTTGTTATAATACCTTGAAATGGTTTTACAAAGATTTAAAAAAATATAATATTGGAAGGAGTACCTTTATGTGAGGTGGATCACGTGAATGTTTTGTTGAAGTTAAAGAAAAGGATAAAAGGTTAAAGACTGGATATAAAAGGTATATATAATTTTTTATTATTTTTAAACCTTTTGGGGTTATTACTTAACTTTAATCGAGATTCAACTTTATTTATTACTCGGATTTTTTGTTGAAGTTAAAGAAAAGGATAAAAGGTTAAAGACTGGATATAAAAGGTATATATAATTTTTTATTATTTTTAAACCTTTTGGGGTTATTACTTAACTTTAATCGAGATTCAACTTTATATTTATTACTCGGATTTTTTGTTGAAGTTAAAGAAAAGGATAAAAGGTTAAAGACTGGATATAAAAGGTATATATAATTTTTTATTATTTTTAAACCTTTTGGGGTTATTACTTAACTTTAATCGAGATTCAACTTTATTTATTACTCGGATTTTTTTATAAACAGTGGGTATTGGGAGATTTTTTTCCTTAATGTCTAAGATGAAAAGGTATATATAAATTTTTATTATTTTTAAACCTTTTGGGGTTATTACTTAACCTTATTTATTAAGGATCCACATTTAACTTTATTTATTACTCCTCCACATTTAAAAGGATTTTTTATAAACAATGGGTACTGGGAGATTTTTTTCCCTAATGTCTAAGATGTAGAGTTCGAAGTTAGAAGTTGAAAAGTTCAGCAGTAAAAACAACTTTGAGCTTTGGAAGCTTAAGATGCGGGATTTACTGGTGCAACAAGGGTTGCAAAAATCATTGGCAGACAAATCAAAGAAACCAATATCGATGACAGAATGGGAATAAGAAGATCTGGATGCGAAAGCTCTTAGTACCATTCGTTTATGTTTGGTAGACGAGGTTATGTTTAATATCGTAGGAGAGGATACAACATCAGGCTTATGAAGCAAGTTGGAAAGTCTAGATATGACAAAGTCCTTGAAAAGGAGAATCTACTTGAAGAGATGGTTGTATAGTTTGCGGATGAAAGAAGATACAAAAGTTGTTGACCATTTAAATACCTTCAATACTCTTATAGTTCAAATGACTAGTATGGAAGTTAAATTAGAAGATGGGGATAAGGCTATTACACTATTGTTTTCATTGCCTGAGTCTTGGGATAATCTAGTCACCTCTATTAGCTTTAACTCAACAAAAGTTTTAGATTATGAATCTATTGTAGGAGCTTTGTTGGCTGAGGAGATAAGGAGAAAAAACTTGTTGGCAGAGGAGATGAGGAGAAAATCTAGTAAAGAAAGCTCAACTTCAGAGGCGATGTTGGTCAGAGGTTGAACTAAAGAGAAGAATGAGAGAATTTTTTCTCGGTCTAATTCAAGACATGGAAAGGGTAAAGAAAAATGTTGGTACTGTAGAAAAACAAAACATCTCAAGAAATATTGTTGGAAGAGAAAGGAATATGAGGAAAACTCTACGAAGGAAGCAAATTTTGTTGTAACAAATTTAGGTATAATTGATCATGTTTTATTCGTTTCTAGTAACTTATAATATCAATAAGAATGGAAGTTAGATTCAGGTGCCTCCCACCACATGTGCTCACATACAAATTGATTCTTTTCTTACCAATCTGGTGATGAGGGTGTAGTGTTTATGGGAAATGGTATTCCCTGTAAAACTGTTGGGGTTGGCAGTATTAGGATCAGGATGTTCAATGATATTGTTAGGGAATTAGCGGATGTTAGATATGTACCTGAGCTCAAATCAAATTTGATTTCATTGGGAGTGTTGGATTATTGTGGATATAAGTATACAGGTCAAGGTGGAGCACTCACATTGTAGAAAGGTAATTTAGTAGTGATGAAGGAAACAAAGGTTGATAACCTTTATAAGCTTAAAGAGAGTACTGAAGTGGCATCTGAAGAGATAGATGTATCTTCTTGTTTATGGCAGAAGAATCACGATCATAAGAGAAAGAAATAATTGTAATTGGTAAATCATTTCGGTATTAAAATCTTTGTTTTTGAATTCCTTCTTGTTTTATATCTCTGCAAGTTATGATGGTGGCATAAAGGAATGTTATGTGTGGGATTCTACTTCTCACAAGGTCATTATTGATAGAGATATAGTATGTATGGAACAACCAAAATGGTTGATTCAAGATCGCAACGGTAAATTTGTTTTCATGCTAGAAAATTCATTGTATGGCCTATTGGTACTCAGACAAATATAGAAGAGTTTTGAATCCTTCATAGTGAGTCATAATTTTTCAAAGAGTAGGAATGAATATATGGTTTATAGTACATTCCCATTCTTGATATTATTTGTTGATGATATTCTCGATGCAAGCCGAAGCAAGGATAAAATTAGTAAGAAAATGACTGAGGTGGACATGACAATTCAAATGAGGGATCAAGGAGAAACAAAACAAATTATGGGCATGGAAGTATATAGAGATGGTAATGGTAAGCTGTGGTTGGAGTTCAGTATGAAGATTGTAAAACTAGTTTTATCCCTCTTGCTTTCCATTATAAGTTTTCTTCAAGCATAGGGTCTATCTATAAAGAAGAAAAGGTTATGTCTCGTGTAAGTTCAGTACGAAGTATGTTGTATGTGACATATTCAATGATGTTGTCAGATACGTGACATATTCAAGTGTTGCAGTGAAATGGGTGCTTCAACATTTAAGAAGAAGAAATGTCATCTATAATGGTTACACTGAGATGGTCTTTGATAATTGTAATGTATATTATAATACAGGTGTTTTGGATATGAGGAGATCTATCACTAAATATGTCTCAAAACAAAGTTGTGGAAGACATATTGGAGGTGGAGTGACCCCTCAGGAAATCCAAACTCGTGCAAGCCACATAGGTGAGATCATGAAACCAATTTTATTAGAGAAACTCAAGTGGTGCTTGGCTTCTTTTGGTCTGCAAAAAAGAGTGATGAACAAAAGGAAGGAGCAAGGAATCCAGTTAATTGTTGTCAAGGTGGAGATTGTTGAGATTTGGTGACAACGAATTCCCCCAATGATAGATCAAGATCCTATTATTCTGTGTTGATTACAATCAAATAGACCAAGTTAGAATATGGATAGGGATTGCATTTAATAATCAGTTTCTTGTGTGAATGTATAAATTCATGTCATCCATGATCTGAATAATAAGACAACCGATGCCTATGCTTGGTGGATGTAGCCCAACATTTGGGTGAACCACATGAAATCCTTGTGTTCCTTATATGTGTGATTGTTAATTATGATTGTGAATTGTGTTTTCCGCGTTTGCATTTAATAATCAGTTTCTTGTGTGAATGTTTAAATTCATGTAATCTTGTAGAGACAAACCACTGAGTGTGAGTGCACTGATGTAATATCCATGATCTGAATAATAAGACAACCGATGTCAATGCTTGGTGGACGTAGCCCAACATTAAAGTGAAGCATTACAATGTTAATGGATGCCCATAAAGAGTCACATTTAATGGGCGCTCACTTATGCACTACAACGTACCAAAAAATGCATAAATAAATAGAATATCAATCG
Source organism: Picea engelmannii (assembly GCA_009831015.1). Taxonomy (NCBI): domain Eukaryota; kingdom Viridiplantae; phylum Streptophyta; class Pinopsida; order Pinales; family Pinaceae; genus Picea; species Picea engelmannii. The sequence continues at coordinate 284,263 of ML778928.1, read as the reverse complement.
CTAACTTCTAACTATGGATGTATAGTTTCTTAGTAAATAGTTTGAATTGGAAATCATGGAGAGTGCCTTTGATGAAGAAATCAGTCAGTAAATAACAATTACATTACAACTTCCTTATAATGAGTATATTAAGTATGAGTATTTTGAAGATAAGTATATGAAGAATCCAAGAATAGATGCACAAGTTCATTTAAAGAGATTAAGAAAAATTAAAGAAATAACCAAAAATATACAGTTTACGCGAGAAAAGTTAGAGAAATCTTCTTTTTATGAAGAGCTATAAATGATCTCAGTTTCACATGTCTTTTTGTTAACGAGGAATTTAAACAAACAGTGGATAGACCCACACTATATTTCATGCCGCACTGCACAACTAATCTCTATGAAAATGTATTGAAGGCAACCGGACGTCTCCCAATTTCAATAAGATTATCATATTAGGAAACAATTTTAACGATTGTTTCAAGCGCACGCCAGGTGCTTTGGATATGTGTGTTTCTATTAAGGCCATTCTGAACAATGATCATGTATTGCACAAAATTCCACTGCCACAAATTCCTTACCACGACTTACTTGGACCAGACACAGTAAGTGATTGGCATAGTTATCCTCATCAAGAGATTTCCAGAGCATTCGTACGTTTAAGTTGGAATTTCTTTGGATGGTATGGTTCATTGGACGATCTAAACCTTTATCTCGCTTCTTGTAAAGATGGCACATATAAGTGAATACTAGCATTCTCTTAACGACATTATGAAATAAGGTTCCCTTTCCCTAACAAAATTCTGTTTATGGAATAAGTTATGGTAACTTGGCAATTTCTTTTTCCAAATCTCTGAGAGAGAGTCTTTGGGTGTAATAATAAGGGGATTAAATCTTACAATCCTCAGTCCAGGATATTCATAGAGAAAATGTAGTCTTGTTACATCAATCTTCAAGAGAAATATAATGTCCAAGCACAGTTTATAAAAATAATCTCATAAGCCTCAATCCAACATGTATATAAAATAAAATATATTCTTATGACCATCAATCAACTGAATATAATGTCAAAGATTAATTAATAAAATTAATCCCGAAAGCTCCAGTCCATCATATATATATATATATATATATATATATATATATATATTTATATATATCAAGAAAAGATATTCTTATGACCATCAATATTAAGCAGAAATACAATGTCCAAGCGTAATTAATAGAATTAATCTCATAAGCTTCAATCTAGCATGTATATAAAATAAAATATATTCTTATGACCCACACTATATTTCATGCCTCACTGCACAACCGATCTATGAAAATGTATTGAAGACAACTGGACGTCTGCCAATTTCAATAAGATTATCATATTAGTCAACAATCGATTGTTTCAAGCTCACGCCAGGTGCTTTGGATATATGTGTTTCTATTAAGGTCGTTCTGAACAGTGATCATGTATTGCACGAAATTCCACTGCCACAAATATCTTACTACAGCTTACTTGGACCAGACACAGTAAGCGATTGGCATAGTTATCCTGATCCAGAGATTTCAAGAGCATTCGTACATTTAAGTTAGCATTTCTTTGCATGGGATGGTTCATTGGACGATCTAAACCTTCATCTCGCTTCTGGTAAAGATGGCACATGTAAATGAATACTAGCATTCTGTTTAACGACATTATGAAAACAAATTTCCTTTTCCCTATCAAAATTCTACTTATGGAATAAGTTAAGGTAACCTCGAAAATTCTTTTTCCGAAACTGTGAGAGAGAGTCTTTGGGTGTAATAATAAGGGGATTAAATCTTAGAATCCTCAGTCCAGCATGTTCATAGAGAAAATATATTCCTATTACATCAATCTTCAGCAGAAATATAATGTCCATTAATCTCATAAGCTTCAATCCAGCATGTATATAAAATAAAATATATTATTATGACCATCAATCAACAACAAAAATATAATGTCCAATATTAATTAATAAAATTAATCCCGGAAGATCGAGTCCAGCGTATATATCTAGAAAAGATATTCTTATGACCATCAATATTCAGCAGAAATACAATGTCCAAGCATAATTAATAGAATTAAGATCATAAGCTTCGAACCAGCATGAATATAAAATAAAATATATTCTTTTGACCATCATTCGTTTGCATCAATACCATGATCTAGGGAAAATATCCAGAATGTTCTCATGGACTCTCCATCCCACCTTCCTCTTGCTAATCGTGAAGATCTCACCGACACCTTTCAGTCAACGCGAGGGGTACTCTCCTTCCCCCTTAGGATCTCGAGCTGCAAAGGGACCATGCACACCAATAACCAGAGAAAAATATATCTCCTAGCTCACCTCGGACGGTCGAGCTACCACCCCCTCGAGAAGGGAATCCCAACTCCCGCAAGGTAAAATCAGTCAAGAAAAATATTGGCAGCATAACCTTACACCAACCAAACATGATCCATACTCCAACTCCACCATCCTTTTTATAGAGTTTTCTTAGCGATTAGTTTCTCAAACCCTCTCTAGATTCTCTTTATTAAATTTAATTAGGATACACCTCCCCCATACACATGTCACCCGATCTCTTAGTTGCACCATAAATTAAGTAATTAATTAAATCAATTTTTCCTATTTCCCTCACCCACCTAAAATCATTCATAAAAACGCTCCTCAGTGTCTTTTTATTCCCTTAAATTTCTTGAATGAATGACACCTTACATAGAGACTAGTTGAGTTCACAAATAGAAAGTTTCAAAGGTTAGATTCCCTACTAAGTTAGATATTCCTCTTTTTCTTTAAGTTCCCCTTTTTATCTAAGTTCAAAATTAGCAAGTTTAAACATAAGCAACAATTTATCCTTAATAATTTAATCATTCATTAAAATTTTACATTAATTACTAATGTTTGAGTTTTCTTTACCCCCTTCTCGTTACAAGCCCATTTATTTATTTTTTTCTTCACAAGTTCTACTTAGACCTAGGTTCTAAATTAACTAGGCTTGGCGACGGATTTAAAAGGAAAAATTAGTTATCAAACTTTATGAATATCATCATTCATTTTAAGGCCGACCAGGTCCTAAGGAGGCATAGTTTTATAGGTGCTATGTTTATTAACTTTTTAGATTTGAAATCATGATGTGCCCTTCAAGATGCACTACGTGCTCCAAGGGTTCCACTCGCTTTTACTTTTGTTTTATTTTCACGACGTGCCCTTCAAGACACATTACGTGCTCCAAGAATGCCACTCGCCTTTTGACTGACTTTTGTAGACATAAAACCCTTGGAGTCAATACTCCTTTAGGTGACCTCGTGGGAGACTAAGGGCCTCTAAGGAATAAGGACCATGTCTTATTGTGCGCCCCTTAGAATCATCGTGAGTGACTGTCACAATCTGCGCTCACGACATTGTGGATGTCTTGAACTAGGTAATCGTTAACCTACAATTCGAGCCACATTGGGAGTGCTAGTAGGTTTTGGGAGTGTTTCTGCCACACCTCTCCCTCAATATCTCAATTTGTCACACATGACTCCTTTACTCCTAATACGAGTCTCGTTAATAAGTTATCGTCAATCTGCATCCATCAACGAAATGTTTCAACGATAACAATCAACATAATAATATCTAGTGAGATGCCACATAGGTAATATCAAAACATTCAAACCATAACCATCCTCTCCCTAACTCGATCCAGAGTCCAAGGACATTCATCGATGCCATTGGCATCCTCAAACATCTCGAGTCTTGGATACTCAGGATAACCAGTCAATAACACCTCTTGATATAAATATCATAAAATAACATATACTCATTTAACCCACAAACATCATCATCCTCCATAATCGAATCAGTGAATCATATAGTGAACCGAATCACTTGCAGACAAATGTCCACAAAAATAAGTCACATCGAGTACGCACAAAAGCAAAATACGAGATGTTACATATATTGTTGAACAATATATATGAGAAATGCATTATATAGGGAGTTAAAAAGTATTCGAAAACTACATTAAACATTTGTAATCAATTTTACAATATGTCAATGAGTAAAGATTACTCTAAGAGGACTTTCTAAATATATAAAAACATAATATAAAATCATTACAAATTCGTTTATTGAATAATAAGAAGAGTGGGTCCAAGTCTCATATTTCTTTCTTGGCATAACACCACAAATTTTTTTCTCTATTTTTACCATCTTTAGCCGTTTTATTTCCATCAACATGAATTCCATTTTGTACCAATCTAGATTTGGGTTCATATTTGGTGGCATATTCTAACTTACCATATAGTATGAAAATACGGAAGGTCTTGGTCCATAAATACGAAACCCAAACACAAATATTTTTTGTGTAACATGAATTTTAAACAGTTTAGCTATTTCTTTTCTCAGTTTCCGCTTTGAAAGATTTCCTCGTCGTGGGTGTGGAATGTTGATTTGACGCCTCCTTATAAATCATGGTTCATAAAAGAGATATTTAATACAAAAAGTGGGTTAAAATTTTGAGAGGTCCATTTATACTATGATTAACTGAAAAAACAAAAGATATATAAAAAAAAAGTAAAATATTTATTTTAAACATAAAAAGAATTCAATGACATTGTATATGGAGCATAATCTAAAATATATCGAGATAAAAAATTAGTATAAAATGTAATCTTGGTTATACATATGTTTAATAAGGTTGGATATTAGTACTATTTATATTTGGAGTTTTTTTTTTTTTTTACATTTTTTATTTCTGTTTTATCACTCTAATATCCAACAAGCCATGTGCAAGGGGGTATCCACCAATAATAAGAGTACATGTCACTTGACTTTTGAATTAGGAACAAAATTGAGCCAAATACAATATTTTTTTTTATGTTACTACTATTTGAATTTTGAGGGGTTTGTTTCTCTAGATCATGTATTTGTACTTTGTCAATCTAACACCTAACAAGGGATATGCAAGGGGGTTTCCACCAATGGTAAGATAACATGACCCTTGACTCCTGAGTGAGGAACAAATATCACTCAAATGAAATATTATTTTAGATATTGATACTATTTATATTTTGAGGGGTTTATTTTTTGAGATCATGGATTTGTGTTTGGTGAGTCTAACATCTTGGTGAGTCTAACATCCAACAAAGGATGGGAAAAGGGTTCTCAACCAATGGTAACAGCACATGACCCTTGAATTATGAGTTAGGGAAAAATATCACTCAAATGCAATCTTGTTTTGGGTTTTAGTATTATTTATGTTTTGAGGGTTTTGTTTTTTCAGATCATGGATTTGTAGTTGGCCAATTGAACACCAAATGAGGGATGTGCAAGGGGGTCTCCACCAATGGTAAGAGTATATGTCACTTGAATTATGAGTTAGGAAAAAATGTCAGTCAAATACAATATTTGTCTCTATTTTACTACTATTTAAATTTTGATGGGTTTGTTTTTTTGAGACGATGGATTTGTACTTGGTCAGTCTAACACCCAACAAGGGATGTGAAAGGGGGTCTCCACCAATGGAGAGAGTGTTAATTTTAGTCTCAAGCATGAGGTTTATGTCATTTTCTATTTAGTGTTACTTGAACCATACACAATGACTGCAATAACAATAATTAGATGTAATAAACCAAGATCACAAGAAAAATAACCATGCACAAGAAGGCAAGAAATATCCCGAGAAACCTTTCTACACAAGGGAATAAAACCCAACAATGCTTTGCTTTATTCTCAAGAGAAGATCCCCCATCCACCACCAAACCTAACACACAAAAGGGTGCTACTATGACTCAGAAAGCTAGCTCTTAGAAAAGTGTGATCTGCAGTTCTCATAATTTCATATCTCAACTTATGAAATCATGAGATGAAATAATGATAAGTGTGTAATACTCAATGGGGAATCACCTTTATTTATAAAAAAATTATCACATCAAATGATGTGTCTATTGGAACAATAGGGACATGTACAACTTAATAATATAATTAATATAATTAATATAATTACAATATTAATTATCTTTACATGGTGGGGTTGACCTGTACCCTTTAAAACATAATTAGGGTTAAAGGTAAATCTTAATCTTAGACAATATATCAAGGATCTCACATGTCCACTAGTGCTCAACCACTAGGGACACATACACATGTTCTCATCCACAGGGATGTCATACTCAACAAAATCATCTGGAGTACCACATCGTCTCAACTCTCACATAGAGGAGAAGGATACACCCATCAGATGGACACACACAACCACTAGAGTACGAGTCAACTTTCTAGAGGAGAAAAATGCCCCAACCACTAAGGGATGACTCAATGCTCACATAGAGGAGAAAAATTCCCCATTACATGGGTATTCCCAACATGGGCTCCCTCTCAGGTCGGCTCAACTCGGTCATAAAGGAGAACGTATCCTAGAAGATGTGTCAAGACGCTGCAATCATCAACACTCCCTCTCATCTAGGGAGGCATTCTCCACCATGCCAAGTCTCTCATGGAAGTACTCAATCTTCATCTTGGAAAGTGATTTGGTGAATATATATGTAATCTTCTCATGTGTAGGAAGGTACTGCACATGTACTACTTTCCTTTACACCATGTATTTGATATAATGATATTTTATCTCAATGTGTTTAGATTTATCGTGAAACACGGAATTCTCAGAAAGCTTCACAATGTTCGAGTTATCACAATGAATAATGGTATAATCCATCTCATGATCAAATAAACCTACAAGGATATTTCAAAGCCACACTATTTCACAAACTATCACACTCAATGTTGTATACTCTGCTTCTGCGGTACTCAAAGCCATAGATCTCTATTTCCCATTGCACCAGAAAACTAAGGCAGACCCCAATGTAAAACAACAACTGAATGTTCTTTTTCGGTCCGCTACACTCCCTACCCAATATGCATCCGTATATCCTTGCAATCTCATGTCTACACTGGAGGCATATCTTAGGCCATATCCAACCATCCCTCATAGATATCTGAATACATGCTTTGCTGCTATCTAGTGAGTCTATCTTGTTCATGTATCACGAATCCATTTGGTTTCTCTATGTAAACTTCTTCCTCAATATCACCATTGAGAAAATTTGTATTTACATCCATCTGAAGTAGTCTCCAACCCATGGATGTAGCTAGTGTAATGATAGTATAGATGGAAGTGTATTAGGTTACTGGAGCAAATGTCTCCTCATAATCAATTCCCTCCACCTGTGAGAATCCTCTGGCTACAATTATCACTTTGTACTTCTTAACACTTCCATCAAATACATACTTGATCTTATAGATCCACTTGGAAGTCACTACAGACTTCCCTTCCACTCTCGAAACAATATCCTACACATCATTATTTATGACGGACTGATACTTTTCTATCATGGCAACTTTCCATATCTGTTGACATATTTCTTCTCCATGACAAGACGACTATGTATAAATGATGTGGCTCATGGCTGAAACATAGCTCAAAAATATCTTTGGTTTCTCTCTCTCATAATTTGCCTCAAGGAGATGCATGTCTCTCTGTCTCTTGCAGGGTTTTTCGAGCCCAAACAATCCTTTTATGGCCTACTGCAATGTCTCTGAGAACATCAAATAAAGCATATGAATCAATGGTGGTCTCCCTCTTAACTATTGAAGGTGGAGAAGGTACTAACTCTTCCTTCTTCTCAAATAGTTTGACTCCCTCTGAAGTATCAAGGATAGACATCTTCCTTTTCCGATTTTGTTAACCTAGAGACATCCCATGTCTTCTCAGGTCCTCTAGTTCTTCTACAGGAATTTTTTGGCCTCCCATACTAAGATAATAACCAATATGACCTCCCATATGGATAACAACAAGAATGGCCTCCTGTACTAGGATAATAACCAACCATGAAAATTTGGACTCCTGTACCAGGGATCATGGTTCTCCAATAATTAAATAAGAAAATTTGGCCGTAATGAAAGTAAATAAGGAATGTAGTACAAGACTTACATTAGTCTGCAATCATTCTCAAACTTTATTTCAGTCCTCCCAAGAAATATGAGATAGAAAATAACTCCCCGTCATTCTTTCTTTCATTCATTTACTTCTCTTGAGGTGGCTAATGTTACTTTCTTTTCACATTACTAGCTCTCACTGTCTTCAAGATTTCATTATTTGGACATTACTTCATGTTTGATAATTTTTCAAATGTGTCATCTATCACATCATCTTCATAACTCCCCTAGAATTATCACTTGTCCTCGTATCTTCACATCTCAGTTTAGAGCACACCCATTGGAAAACTGGAGCACCCATAATTAAAATACAATCTTTTATCAGGTCCTCTTTCTCCTTTACTATATGATAGAGAAATGTTTGTAATAAATTCCAACATATACATAGCCGAAACATCATTTAGGATTCCTCAAAAGAATACTTTTTCGCTGCCTCAAAATAGCCCTCAAGGTAGGCCTAACTTGCCTCAAAACTTCGCTTCCTCATAACAGGCTTAGGTTTTCTTCAAATTCGCATATTTTCTTACTCAGATATGTGCCCTCAATGTCATACCTATAACATCCTTAATATGGATGCCAAAAAACACATATACCTTGCCTAAGGTTACTTTGAAACTGCACAAAATAATAGGTCTAGAACATGTTGCAATAGATCTACAACATCCCTGATATTCACTCCAAAATTATTCTCTAAAAATAGACTTTGATCAATGTTAAAGAAAAAAATTTAGACCAGGCTTCAATATTTCCTTATTTCCTCAAAAAACACACCGAGAACAACATTGATACTTTCTTACATTCCTCATGAATTGTGCCCAAGAACAAGCCTATAAATATTCTCCCAAACTACTCATACAAATGGTTGTAACAACCTCAAAACTCTTGATTGTAACAACTTTCAATGTCAATCCAAAATCTATTTCTAAGGTAGCTACTTTTAGGTTGTAACAATCCCTTTTTATTTGGCTTTCCAACTTCAAAAATGTCGTACAAAATAGTGGTTTCCCTTCTCTTATAGGCCAAACCCTTAAAATTATTGTGGCTGCCTATTCCTTACTATCGAGCCTCCCTAGCCTACTATACTGGATTCTTGTACCCGCGGTTTCCTTAGAAATTACCCCACAAGACTTAAGCCCTATCAAAGCTATGTGACTACCTCAGAGGCCTATGACCATCCTTTTAATCACTCAAACAAGCCTCGACCAACTCCAACTTTTATTACAGGGGTTTGACCCCCTCAAATTTTACCACAAAAGCTTAACGAGAGGTCTCACCATCTTTCTTCATACTAGCGATGGGGTTTTATCATCCCTTAACATCCACAACCTTCTTTCCAACTGTGCAATGACCATCTTCAATACCTTCTCTAATACCATGTTAAGTTTTGGCTCAAGCATAGAGTTTATTTCATTTTTTGTTTAGCATAATTACTTGAACCATACACAATGAATGCAACAACAATAACTAGTTGTAGTAAACCAATATCAGAAGAAGAATAACCATATACAAGAACACACAAAATATCCTAGGAAACCCTTCTACACAAGGGAATAAAACCCAACAATCCTTTGCTATATTCTCAAGAGAAGATCCCCCATCCACCACCAAACCTAGCACACAAAAGGGTGTTGATATGAATGAGAAAGCTAGCTCTTAGAAAAGTGTGAGAGAAAGTTGTCATAATTTCAGACCTCAACTTCTTAAATCATGAGAGAACATAATGATAAGTGTGTAAGCCTAAATGGTGATTCACCTTTATTTATACAAAAAATATCACACCAATTATGTGTCTATTGGCACAATAGGGATGACCCGTACAACTTAGTAATATAATAAATATAATTTATAATTACAATATTAATTATCTTTACATGATGGGACCGACATGTATTGTTTACAACATAATTAGGGTTACAGGTAAATATTACTCTTAGACATTATATCAAGGATCTCACATGTCCACTAGTGCTCAGCCACTAGGGACACATCCACATGTGCTCAGCCACAGGGATGACATACTGAACAAAATCATCTGGAGTACCATATCATCTCATCTCTCACACAGAGGAGAATGATAGACCCATGACATGGACACACCCAACCACTGGGGGACAACTCAAAGACCCATGACATGGACACACCCAACCACTGGGGGACAACTCAAGTCTCTAGAGCAGAACGATGCCCCAGCCACTGGAGGGGAAATCAACTCTCACAGAGAGGAAAAATCCCCCATCATGTGGGTATGCCCAACACTAGGCTCCCTCTCAGTTCGAAAACATATCCTGAAGGATGTCTCATGACGCTGGAATCATAAACAAAGAGCACATGTTCCTTGAATTATGAGTTAGGAAAAAATCACACTCAAATAGAATCTTTTGTAAAAATGTATATAACTAATTGTAATTTTATATTACAAATCATAGAATTCCATAACTTTGAAGAAATAATCTATAATTTTCATGAATGAAATTAAACATAAAAGAAATAATCTATAATTTTTAAACAAAATTTTACTAAAAAAATATTCCTAATTAAAGATAGGAAGGACATATTTTGCAACAAAATTTTACTAATAAAATATTCCTAATTAAAATATAGGAATTACATATGAAAATTTCAAATTTAAACATTGGTCTAATTTTCATAAACAAACATAAGACATTTATGTGAGTCAAATACAATATTTTTTCCTATATTACTATTATTTGAATTTTTAGGGGTTTGTTTTTTGAGATCATGGATTTGTACTTGGTAAGTATAACACCCAACAAGGGATGTGCAAGGGGGTCTCCATCAATGTTAGGAGCACATGTCCCTCCACTTCTTACTTGGGAATAAATCTCACTCAAATGCAATCTTCTTTTGGATATTGATACTATTTAAATTTTGAGGGGTTTGTATTTTGAGATCATGGATTTTTGTTTTTCAAGTCTAACATCCAAAAAAGGATGGCAAAGGCAGTCTCCAACAATGGTAAGAACACATGTCCCTTGACTTCTCAGTAAACAACAAATCTCACTCAAACACAATCTTGTTTTTAGTATGAGTACTATTTATGTTTTGAGGGGTTTGTCTTCTGAAATAATGGATTTTCACTTGGTCAATCTAACACCTAATGAGGGATGTGCGAGGGGGTCTCCACCAAAAATAAGAGAACATTTCTCTTGACTTTTGATATAGGAGAAAATCTCACTAAAATACAATATGTTTCTTTATTTTACTACTATTTAAATTTTGAGGGGTTTGTTTCTTGATATCATGGATTTGTACTTGGTCAGTCTAATACCAAACAAGGGATTCGCAAGGGGATCTCAGTCTCCACCAATGTTAAGAGCACTTTTCCCTAGACTTCTAAGTTAGGAACAAATCTCACTCAAATGGAGTCTTGTGTAAATACGTATACAGCTAATTGGAATTGTATATTATAAATCATAGGAATCCATAAATTGGAAGAAATATTCTATATTTTTCATGAAAGAAATGAAACATAAAGAACTTTACATTTTTCTGCAATAAAATTTTACTAAAAAATATTCTTAATTAAAAGATAGGAAGGACATAATTTGAAAAAAAAAATTACTAATAAAATATTCCTAATTAAAATATAGGAAGGACATATGAAAAATTCAAATTTAAACATTGATCTAATTTTAATGAAGAAACTTAAAACATATTTTTCCAAAAACATTTTACTAATAAATATTCCTAATAGATACGCAAGACATGAAAATTACAAATATAAACATAGCATGTTTTCTCCCAAGTTATTTATTGGAATTCTATATTACAAATCAAAGCATTTAATAACTTTGAAGAAATATTCTATAATTTTCATCAAAGAAATTAAACATAAATGATAAAATGATAAAAGAAGTTAGACATTGTTTTGCAAAAACAATTTACTAACAAAATATTTTTAATTAAAAAATAGGAAGATCATATTTTGTAAAAAAAATCTAAAGAACACATTTTTTTCCAAAAAAACTTTATTACTAAAATAAATTCCTAATTAAAAGATAGGAAAGCACATTTTCTCCTAAAACAATTTTAATAATAAATTATTTCTAATTAATTTTTTTTTTTTTCCAAAAATTTGTTACTAGTAAAATATATTCCTAATTAAAAGATAGGAAAGCACATTTTCTTCCAATTTTTTTTTAATAATAAATTATTCGTAAATATTTTTATTCTTCATTAAAAGTGAAAGCCAAATGGAATCTTGTCTAAATATATATAAATAATTGCAATTATATCTTACAAACCAAACAATTCTATAACTTTGAAGTAATATTATTTAACTTTAATGAAAGATCTTAAACATAAAATAAACATTACATTAATTTTCATGAAGAATTACTATGAAACTTTATTTTCAATATGTTACTACATAATTCTGATAATACTTCGATAACCTTTACAATATTCTTTAATTTTCATGAAATAACTTAAACAGAATAGAACTTCGACACTTTTTTTTCCAAAAAGGTTTTAGTAATAAAATATTTCTAAAGTTTTTTTTTTGGAGGTTAGGATATCTGAGTGAGGCGTGCTAGGGTTAGTTATTCACTCAACCCCTGGTACACTTGGAATCCCCTTGTGGAGAAAATCATGCTCCCAAGAGAGGGAGGGCTGCGAGGTGCCTCCTATAGTCATGTTGTGGTGCAAGGAAACACAGGCGGTGGTTCCAGATGACCGACCTTTGAACCACCCCCCGACCTCCTCTGCCAACTTCTTCTCGAAGGTTCATTCAAGCAAATGAAATGGAAATTGATTCAAGGAATGCTCACACAAGAGAAGGGCAACCCTGGGCACCCAGGAAGTGCATCCCCTAAGCACCGCAAGTACTGAAATACATCACCAGCATGCCCAAAATAGAAGAACATAAGAAATACATGTGATATTATGCCCTCGTTGGGAAATTTTTAGGGTTATGGTCCTCTGAACGTGATTTGATAAAATGGATACAACAATGGTGGAAACCCAAAGGGAACTATGACCTCCAATTGGGTTCCAAAGGGTTCTTCATAATAATCATGCACAATCTTGAGGATAAGAACCATATATTTGACAGAGGGATTTATTTTTTCAACTCAGTTGGTATCTTCTTGCATTTATGGATGGAGATGTTTAGCCCTCAAATAGAGGATTTTGCACATCCATTATTTTGGATTCGACTTTATTTCCTGCGAAAGGAGTTTTGGCTTGAAGAAGTACCAGCGGGTATTGGAAATACCATTGGAGTATATGTAAAATCTTCAGAAGATACCAAGCAATGGAGATACACCTCATATGCATGCATTTTCATCTACCTAAATATCTCAAAGACGCTACCAGGTTCCATTGCCTTAGAATACCATGATGAAGACTAGTCACAAACCATTGATTATGAGCACATGTCGTTCTGTTGCAGGAAATGCCACGAACAAGGGCATTGCTTCAGAGACTGCCCCCTCAACACGGTAAGAAAGGAAGAAAACCCCAAAGAAAGAAAAATGAAGGACAAATTCATACCAGTAGAAGGAAGATGGAGACAAGGGCCCGAGAGAACAGTCACTATGACCAATAGGGAACCTCCTTCAATCAGCCCTTTCGATTCCCTACATTGGGTTCCAGAGAATATGGACGCTCCATAGATCCCTCCGATGATGGAGATTCAACAAACCAAACAAAAGGGAAAGTTGTCGAAACCCCTGTCATGGAGAAATTTCTTCCATTCCATCCTCCAATGTTATGGATGCAAAACCCTTAGATCCAGAAGAAGGAGATACATAAATGGACCTAGATGAGCATGACTTAGCCATAATAGACCTAGAGGATCTGGAACAAGCATATCGACACCATAAATTATACACCATCTGTAACATCCCCAGCCACCAACCTGCCTGGGCAATGCCACTACTTGAAGGCTTCACTTAGCTCCAATACCAAACTGTAACATCCCCAGTCAACACAGAGACTGGGTAATGTTACCATTGCAGAATATACACTTATATAATATATGGATTTTAATGAATTAAAACACTAAATCAAAATAATCACAAAATTACTGCTACCCTTCACAATCAACAAAACTAACAATAGTTCATATATGCAACATAATACATGATAAAATTCAAGCATCATAGCCATGCATAACATATAAATTAAGCACAGACTGATACTTATCTTTTAAACTGGAGTAGCACCACCAACTGCATGCAGACCTTCCACGAACCACCCAGCCTTGCACCATATTGCTCATCACTCTCAGCAGCAGGTCACCCCCGAGTTGGGACTAAGCTCCATCAGGAAAGGGATTCCTAGGCTAGGCAAGGTCAATAGGGAAGTCAAATAGTTAAGAGGAAGTATTCTCTCCCAGGAGTCACTTACGCCCACTTCTCAGAGACTTCCATTCCCCACATGCCTATCCCACCCTAGCAGTATAAACCTTCACTCTCACACAGTCCATCGAATGCTTCACCTCCCTTGCCTTGGGCTTTAGCAACAGGCCGGACCAAAATTATCTGAGATCTTTAGTAGCTATAGGACCCCTTCTATGAGTTCTCACTTCCTCAACACACTCTCTCACCTATAGAGAGTTTCTCACAAGCCTGAAAACCTTCCTCCTTAATCCACAACCACCTCTCTCACGTGGAGAGAGAGTGTTTATCATAGCCCTGAAAACCTTCTTCTTCAACTACTTTCGACTCAAATCCAGAAAGGTACGGGTGAAAAAAACAACAACAGGGAAAATGGTTATGAACACCCAACCGGTAAGAGTCGAACACTAAGACATAGCAAGGCTCAAGTAGTTACAAGGTGCGTCGGGATTCTAAACAAGAAAAATAGGACGGCTTCATAGTTTATTGTTTCAGAGGTGTGGGAGGGTATGCAGAGGTCGATCACAGAGGCCCAATGACTTAGATGATAGATCAGTCCATGGGTTTTCCCCATTGGGTTTAGGGTGTGGGGTAAGAAAAACGCAGAGGTCGATGTGCAAGTCTCTGGATTACATGAAGGATGAAAGAATGACCACCCTCCAACACGAACTAACACTTCATATTTAAATCCATGCGTTGATATCGACACTTCTCTTTCTGGAGTTGCATGCGCTCCACTTCGCACTCTTTCCCTTTTCCAAGAACTTAGGATAAAAACCTATCTTTCACACATCTTTTGGAATAATAATAAATTATGATTCTCAAGGACTTAATCCCCTAAGCTTATTAGCCCCTCTTTCCAAAATTTCATCCCCCTCTCCCTTACCCAGCCTTGTGGAAGCTTAGCCACCCATCACTCTTTCTTCATGGTCAGTCTACAAGCAACGATGTTTATATTTTATTAATGATCTGCATAATTACATATACAAAATCAGGCTCCTGGCCTTTAACACCTAGGCTCTTTGGCCTAATAAAAAAATAATCCCACAAGATTATATACACTTGGCTCACCATCATATAAACATAATTTCAATTCATAATATAATTGGGGTACATCCTAGGGGTATTACAATCCCCTCCCCTTATTTT
Organism: Picea engelmannii; assembly: GCA_009831015.1. Taxonomy (NCBI): domain Eukaryota; kingdom Viridiplantae; phylum Streptophyta; class Pinopsida; order Pinales; family Pinaceae; genus Picea; species Picea engelmannii. The sequence goes on along the minus strand of ML778928.1, from coordinate 268,779 downwards.
TGCACTGTCCTCAGTGCAACTCTTTACACAACATCAACAAGATTTCCCAAAATCTTTAAAAAGATACGGGTATTCTACCTACATAGCATGTTCATGCTTCCATCTCATGTCCTCAATATTGTACCCAATCCACTGGACCTTTATAATCCCTATGGCTCAATTCCAAAGAAGTTCTCTTTCAGGTCCAAGATGTCTACAGGATGCACTTGCAAGATGCCTTCTTGCTCCATGTGAATCACATTCCGATCAATAACATGATTAGCATCAGGTATATATTTCTTAAACAATGAAACAAGAAACACATTATGTACAGTCATGGATACAGGTAATGAAAGAATATATGTAATGTATATATATGTATATATATGTAATTCTAATAATATTATAACCTGTGTGCAAGATACACAACATACAATAAATAGAGAATTGACACTTATCTTTTGATAGAGAAGACCTTCCACATAAACATGGTCTAGACTAAGCTACCAAACCTCGGAAACACTCCAACCAATGGTATCTCCTTCCCCACATGCATGTCCCACCTCAAGAGTGTACACATTCACTGTCACATAGTCAATCGACTGTTACACCTCCTTTTCCTAGGGCTTCAGCAATAGGCCGTACCGGAAGTCTCAAAGCACTATGGCTCAATGAGTTCCAACTTCCCTCAAAGTTCTCCAATCAACATCTTCCTAAGCTAATATTTGTAGTAAACATTCTAACTTTAATCAACATCATCTCTTCTTCATAACCCACATGTAGTTATAATGAGAGAACATAAAAGAATTCATTTAGGAACTCCAGATTAGTTCAGAAAAGAATTCAACTTTTTCCCCAAAACATGAAATTCCATTTCATAATTCTTCTTGGCTATTTCCATATTAAGATTGAAACCTTCCTTGTGATTTTCCACAAGCACCAAACCTCATACCATTTTCCTGCAAGGCTTCATATTGCATACTGCCAACAATTGTCAGTATTTCCTGTACATCATAATTCAATTGCAATATTTACAAAACCATATGTAGTGAATTTAGAATTGTCTGCATCTAGCAATTCAATCATAATTACCAAACAATTTAATAAAATATAATGAATTTTCATTCTATGCATATGCATGTTCATAGTAATATATGTAAGTTCATTACTTTTTTTTTTGAACAAGAAAATTTCCTGTAGTCAATGCTAATATGACTACTTGACTTGCAACTTTCCTATTGCAATGTCTAACACCTCCTTGAAATGTCCTCAAGTTCACGAGTTAACCTCATTTCAATTGTTAGTAACAATTATTTCCATGCAATAATATATATGCATGTACTTACAAAACATATTCAACCATTGCATTTAGTATACAATTCTACCGCTTACTATGCATGAGTTCAATTCTCAATGCATTCTTATTCAATGCACCTTGTATTGAATTAAATAATTCTCTTTATCTCAATCATGCATCTCACCATCCATAAGTTGGAATTTGGGCCAATCTGTTGACACATTCTCCACACACTTCCTATTGTCTTCCCAATTAATTGGATACCTTTCTTTTTTACCCGAACACTAAACCAAGAATATAATTTCGTGGTGTTCATTAGTGTTAGAAAAAAGGTTGCACTCTAAGTTTTATTTAAAGGTAGGAAGCTTTTATTACCTATGTGGCTCATAACCTTTCCATATCCATACCTTGCCATATCCAACTATGTCCCAGTCTCATACATGACTAGCTTATTGGCATCCATTCTTATAACAAGTTCTTATCTTTTAATTCTTTAGTTATTACCCCATAACCAAATTAACATGACATTCTACTATGTCAGTGTGTGCATTCAAAAGATAAAAATATTTGAATTAATACAAGCCTCCAGCCTTTACCACATCCAGTGGTATGCACTCAATAATATAATCATGTGCTTTTATAAAATAACTCTAGCTAAGGAAATTCTTACCTAAATTTCCTTTCAGCAATTATGCAAAACGAGTAATAAAAACTCATACCTACATGACTTCCATTAATAAAATTTATACTACCTAAATGTTTGATGGCAGTAGAAGCTTGCATGCTTCTTTTATCACACTTTTAACCAACACTTCATCTCTTTGTTGCTTCCCTCCTTATGAAAGAACATCACAAACAACACTTGCAAACACGCAAGCATTCTTTCCTTTAGCTGAACCAACAATATGTAACATACTTGTTGCCATAAAAATTGCATCAACTTCTTTCTACGTATAAAAAATTTCCTTGTTGATCCTAGAAATCTAAAATTCCTCCCAGATTCCTGAATCTTCTTATGCTCCCATTGTGATTACTGTGCATGATTATTCCTACCATGAGAACTTTTGACGCAGTGCCCCCACATCAACGAGCTCTGCTAACCTCTCGGTCAAAGGATATTTCAATATTCTGAGTCAAATTGACTCTTTGGGCTCGTTATCGAACCCAAAAAAATTATACACAAGCCCCCTTTTCTCCTTTAGAAGTAGGTCCTCTGATACCCGCACCCTCTGTCTGCGTGGTTCTAAAATGTCGAGTTTCAGGCGTTAGCTCCTTTTTCATTAGCCCCTTCTTTCATATGGCCATGGGCTATGACCTCATGGAAAATTTCGATTGCGGGCATGGGAAAGAGTGGTTTTAGGCCAAGCCATGTTTCACCCCGCAATTCACCTCCAACTCACACGTATCCCATTGTTAAAACCATGGTATAATTTGTGTACCGCTCTCAAATTTTTAACATATGAGCAAGTTATGGCCCCACAATCCAACTCAATCATTGATCTCCAATTCCTTGGTGATACCTCTCGATCAACGATTGTTATCTATTATTTACTTGTCTCTAGCCAACTATCCAATCAACGACCTTTTTTCCTTTCAGGCATGATCTCAAATGTCTGCGATCTATCTACACGTAGCTCCCTTCCAAATCAATGACTACGATTGATTATGGCCTTTTGTCCTTCCAGAGTTTCAACTCTCAACTCTCACTTCCTCCTCAGTAGCTATCTTCCAGAGTGGAATATCTTCTGACACCTATCACTTCATATGTGTGGCTACGAGTTTCTTCGTGAGTCTGACCTTCAGGAGTGTTAGTTCTCAAACTCTCGTTTCTTCCAGAGAGATTTCTCTAAAATGGAAGATTCTCTGCAACACATCCTCCTCAATCGGTGGTTCTGCTCCTGCTTCAGGACTTTGACCTCCTCAACTAGATCGACAGTCCTTCAGCTCCCTCCTCGATCAATGATCGAGATCTTATTCAAGTCTTCAGAATTTCCCCCCTCCACTTTTTCGGAGTCTAGATATGGCATTGTGTGTCCTCCTTCACATCAATGACTCTCATCGTTTCATAAGTTTGGCCTTCGGGATTCTCAAACCTCAACAAATAAAAATCTCCTGAGTGAATCCTTCTGGAGTGTCAGATCCTTTAACATCTGTCCTCCCTGATCCAATGCCTATCCAATGGATTGAATCTCCATCCTCCGCCCGTCCCCTCACAGATCAATGATCCATGTTCTTTCCTTTGGGATCTACGACCCTGAATGTTTCAGGATATTCTAAAAGATAACTTCTCATAAACCCTGAAGTACGATCCTCCAAAGTTCACGATCTGGTGACACTTGTCCAAACCAGATCAACGACTCTCATCTTCTTCGATTGTTCTGTCTTTGACAATTTCAAACATTTTTCCTTCGCGTTCTTTTGGAATGTTTTCACCCATATTTCATGATATGTCTCCATGTACCCTTCTAGATCTGATGGTCCAGACTTCTTCTTCTGCCCTTTGGCTCTTCTTTTCTCTCTCTTCTCCGAATGCTTTCACCCGGAATCAACAATCTGTTGACACGTACCCTCCTCCATGATCAATGATCATAGGTGGCTTCGACAGTTCAGGCTTCGGGAGTCTCAAACTCCTATGCATCCATTTATCTCATAGTGCTTTCGACCGAAATACACTGATTTATTCCACGGGTTCTTCTAGATCCAACTGTCCATATCTTTTTCATTTTTTCTGACTTCCTTTCAGACATTTCTTCCCCAAAACTTCCTGATCTCTCTCCATGTCTCCTCCATAGCGAACCATTATGATTTACTTCGACCTTCGGGACTTCGAGAGTTTTTCATGCTCCACACTTGCAATTCCCTGTAGTGAATTTCTTCAAAGTCTCAGATATTCTAACACACATCTTTTAGCAATTGATGACCTGGATGTTATCTGGCCTTTGGGTCTTAGGCGATTTCGTATGTTCCCTAACCACAAAATTCCAAAGTGGTTCGTTCTAGAGTTATGGATCTTTCACCACCTGTCAGCCTTGACAATGGATGGTCCCTAATTACTTCGGGACTTTGGTGAATTAATTCTCCCATGCAGACAAGGGATAAGTCTCATGCACTTACCTTCAAATCCAATAATTGTTGGTCCTTCATGCTCCCATCCAATGGATGGGATTTGTTACTCTCCTCTATGCTTCCTATGTTCACTAGTTTTTGATCTAATGGTCTAGGCTCCTCCCCATAATTGATCTAACGTATGTTGTTTCTCCTCCTCCTGAACTTTTGACTCCTTTTGACTTGGAAGAGTTTGTGAATATTCAAAGGTTTTAACCTTTGAAATTTCTCCTATGAACCCGACTATATTAGGTCTTAGTTGCGTCTCTGCTAACGCTATCCCTCCTGAGATTTGGGACATGGAATAAGTCTAACTCCTACGCACTCCTTGCTTCATCTCTTCTGAGCTTTTCGATTTAATTAGTTTCTTAAGGATTCTAGTGCCCTCCTGGAAACCTCTTTCTCTATGCACACCTTCCAGAGCTCCTCCTTATGATGTTTTTTATGAATCTGTTTCTCTTTAAACCCAACACAAAGTTCTTCCTGTGCACTCCTTTCACTTCTGTTGATGAAGTTTCACCAATATCTCTCTTGAGATTCTCTGAGGTTAACTCACCTCTGTCAATGCACTCCTTCCAGACAATGTGCACTCCTTTCACTCACAACTCACATGAGAGAAACAATTGAAACGTATCCATTACTTCACCAATTCACACATTCATTTATGAAATATATAAAAACATAATAATGAACGAAAATACGTAAACACACTATGTGTAGGAAAAAATTATTTTTTATTATCTCGTGTATCTATACAGATGTTTACAAAAACTGGACTACAATAGAGTCCCAGTTCTCTCAAGCTCTCTCGAAGAATTATTCTACCTCCTATCCTAACTCTATCTTGAGTTCTACTTCTAAGACCTCTCTACAAAGATTTCCCCCCTCTTTACAAAA
>ML778928.1:228565-257896 GCA_009831015.1 Picea engelmannii | reverse complement strand
GGTAAAAAACCCTAACATAATATCTATCGTTAGATATGTGACCTTATAATGAACGGTCCAGATTTACAATGAAATTACAACATACTTTTACAAGGAAATTTTTTCTTCACGGGTTTCGCCCCCGAACCTCCATCGGGGGACACTGCCCTCAAACCCCCACTGGGGGCCCGCTTGCCCCCAGACCCCCCAGCCGGGGGGATAGCCCCCTCGGACCCCACAGAGGGGGTACCCCCCCTCTGCACTCCCCTGCATGGAGGAGTGTACATACTTTTGAGGTGTAAATACTAAATGGCATATAAACACGACTGAAAGTAAAATACCTCTAAATCAGGAAGACAATCAGGCTCCAAAACCAACAATGATAACATTCTAGCATCACAGACATGCATAACATATAAATTAAGCACAAACCGATACTTAGCTTTTCAACTAGAGTAACACCACCAACTGTGTGCAGACCTTCCATGAACCTCCCAGCCTTATACCACACTGCTCATCGCTCTGAGAAGTAGTTCACCCCCGAGTTGGGACTAAGCTCCACTGCACAAAGGGATTCCTAAGCTAGGCAAGGTTAATATCGAAGGCACATAGTTAAGAGGAACGATTCTATCCCAGGAGCCACTTACACCCACTACTCACAGACTCTCATTCCCCACATGCCTGTCCCACCCTAGGAGTATACACCTTCACTATCACACAGTCCATCAAATTCTTCAGCTCCCTTTCCTTGGGCTTCAGCAACAGGCCAAACCAAAATTCTCAAAGCTCTATAGCAACTACGGGACCCCTTCCAGGAGTTCTCACTTCCTCAGCACACTCTCTCACCTTAAGAGAGTTTCTCATAAGCCTAACAACCTACCTCTTCAATCCACAAGCACCTCTCTCACCTAGAGAGAGAGTGTTTCTCACAGGCCTTAAAACATGCTTATTCAACCACTTTCGACTTAGCTCCAACAAGGTATAGGTGAAAACAACAGAAACAGGTAAAACGATTATGAACACCCAACCAATAAAAGTCGAACACTAAGACATGGCAAGGCTTAGGCAGTTACAGGGTGCGTCAGGCTTCTTAACAAGCAACACAAGATGACTTCACAGTTTTTGTTTTCAAATATGCGTGAGGGTATGCACACGTCGATCACAGCGTCCCAACAACTTAGGCGATAGATCTATCCATGGGCTTTCCCCCTTGGGTTCAATTTGTGGGGAAAGAAAAACACAGACGTCGATTTCCAGGTCTCTGGTTCATACGGAGGATGGAAAAATGACAACCCTCCAATAGGATCTGACACTTCATCTTTAACTGCATGCATCCAGGTCGACACTTGTCTTCCTGGAGCTTCATGTGCCCCACTTCACACTCATTCCCTTTCCCAGTAACTTAGGATAAAAGCTTGTCTTTCACATATCTTTTGGAATAGTAATAAATTTTTATTAATAAGGAATTAAGCCCCTAATATTAGACCCTCTTTCCAACCTTTCATACCCCTCTCCCTTACCCAACCTTGTGGAAGATTATTCCCCCTTCACCCTTTCTTCATGCTTGGTCTACATGCAGCGATGTTTATATTTTATTAATGATCTGCATAATTACATATACAAAATTGAGCTCCTAGCCTTTAGCACCTAGGCTCTCCGACCTAATAAACTCATAATCCTACCATCTTATATACACTTGGCTTACGAGCCTATAAATATAATTACAATTCATAATATAATTGGGGCACGTCCTTGGGATATTACACCATCCCTCCAAACGATTTACACAAATTCCACAAAGTTTTCCTCAACTCTTGGGAAGTCTATTCCGCTAGATCCAGCTCAAGCTTGGGCATACAAGGAAATATACTGAAAGAGAAACACAAAACTCAGAAAGAAGAAAAGAAAAGTGGAAGGAAATCCACTCAGAATATCATACAAGATATTGGACACTTTATGGTTAACTAATGTTAGATACATCTCATTTCTGATATTTTTCCCCCTCTCCCCTCCCCGTCCTCATCATGAAGCTCATCTCCTCGAATATATAGGGACTCAATGGTCATATCAAGCAAAGGTTACAATGAGAATCCATTATAGAAGAACAACCAAACATCATGTTTCTATAAGAAACAAAATGTGCAACAGAGGAAAGAGATCGAGTTCACTCTTACTACTGGAAGCAAGGGAAGGGGATCTACACTGATGCAGTGGGCTCGACCGAGGGTCTAGCAGTTCTTTGGAACCCGAGCTCAATGATCTTGGAAAATTTATTTACCACCAGGTGGACAATCTCAATGACTTACAGGCTTATTGGATCCAACAAGCCTGGATACCTCACGAATGTGTATGGACTGGACACCCCACGAGACAAAGGTTCCTTCATTGGGAATCTAGAAGGAATTTCCACCCTTACCTTCAAAAGTTGATGGATTCTTAGAGGTGATTTTAATATTATTTTCAATTTGGATGAGGAAATAGGAGGAACATGCAAACTTGAGGCGGAGTCAATGCACTTTCAAGCCTTAATCGATAAGCTAGGCCTCATTGACCTTGAAATACAAAATGGAATCTACATCTGGACAAATCGAAGATCAATATCCCAACAGGTAGCTTGTCACCTTGACCTCTTCCTAATCTCAGGCTCCCCCTTGATGGATAGAACTACTATGGATGCTAGCATCCTTGACGCACCTGAGTCAGATCACTATCCCATCCAACTTTGGCTAGACATTTTGGCTTCTCCAAGTCACAAACCCTTAAGATTTAAGCATTTTGGCTCAACCAACTCGACTTCGAAGATAAGGCCCCCATCTAGTGGCAGGATTCGACCATCCAACATGTCTCCAAGATGTACTGATTTCAGTAAAAAATCAAAAACTTCAAGAAACGCCTCAATATATGGAAAAAAAAACCTTTAGAAATATCTTTGAGGCCCAACGACATCTGAATGAACAAATCAGGATCCTATAGATCCAAATCAAAGATCAGGAAATCACAAAGGAGCTCAGGATGTAAAAAGAAATGATAAGTAAAGAGTTGTGGGAAAGGCGAGCTCAAGAGGAGATCTTATGGAGACACAAATCCAGAGTGCAATGACCAAAGGAGGGTGACAAAAATACCAAATTCTTCCACAGGTCCACTATTCAATGAAGATATGTCAATCACATCTCGCACCTAGTCACAGAAGAAGTGAAAACTCTCCATTCTCATGAGGACCTAGAAATGGGGTTAGTATCCTACTACCAAGATCTCTTGTCTGAGCTTGTGGGTGATCGATCTCATACCATAGCTCAAATCACCCAACACATACCTTCAACAATCATTGAGGAACATAATGAAGGACTGATGAGGCCTATAACAATTGAGGAAGTGGATCTATCACTTCACGATACTCCAAAAGGAAAGGCTCCTGGGCCCAACGAATTCACTTCAGACTTTTTTCACCACTGTTGGACAATGATATGGGAGGAAGTGTGGGATATTATTGAGGAATCTACGGCTTCGGGTCAGGTTCTTGTATCCCTCAATGCTACCTTCCTCACCCTCATTCCTGAAGAAGAGAAAATCAATCACCCAAAATAGTTCAGGCCAATAACTCTCTGCAATGCAATCTACAAGTTGCTAACAAAGGTGATTTCTTAGTGCCTCAAACCTTTCCTTCCCTTCATTATTTCACTAGAGTAGCTAGGATACATGGAAGGAAGGAAAATCATGGAAAAATTCATTCTGGCACACAAATCCATCCACTCTCTTCAAAAGACCCGAACTCTAGGTATGTTATTAAAATTATATCTTTCCGAAGCTTTTGACAAGTTAAGATGGGATTACATGAAATCTGTTCTCTTGGCCTTCATCTTTTCCTCCTCCTTGGTTGAATGAATTTAAAATCTAACCTCTTATGCCTTATTTTCTATCCTCATCAATGGAGTTCCCTCCTTCCCCTTCCCACCCACCCAAGGGATACGTCAAGGTGAGCCCTTGTCACCCTTCCTCTTCATAATCATGGCAGAAGTCCTATGTCCTTCTATTCAATATTCTATTTCATACCATACCTTAGTAGGGTTACCCTTGCATGGAATCGATCCTTCGGTCTCTCACAGTCAATTTGTCGATGATACCTTAATGATGGGATCCCCTACGCTCTAATAGGCCCACAAAATCCTCTCTTTACTTCAAACTTTTTGCGATGTCTCGGGAATTAATATTAGCAAATACAAATCCTAGATATTATTTTTTAACACCCCCGTCCCAGTCCAAATTCAAATAACATCGATCTTGGGTTTCACTCAAATATCCCTTCCTTCCAATTACCTTGGTATTCCCCTCCTCTCCAAGGCCCTGAGAAACAACTCCTGGGAAGGTCTTCTCACCTCTTTCATGAAAAGAATGGCCTCTTGGACCTTTCGAGCACTCAACCTCCCTAGTCGTCTTATCCTCCTCAATGTTTGTCCTGCAAGAGCTTGATATATAAACCTTCTCATCTTTAGCTACTTCAATCTTCGTCCTTAATTATACCAGAACCCTGGAAAGAATTTTTTTTTGGCAGGGGGAAAAAAATGGCACTGGTTAGTTGGGAAAATATTTTCAAACCTAAATACAGAGGAGGCCTCAAGCTTAGGGATCCAACAAATATGAATAAGGTTTTGGGCGCCAAAATTTGGTGGAGATGGCTCAAGAGACCCCATTATCCTTGGGCTAAGCTGGGGAGGAGAAAGGATGCTCCTATAATTGTTGAAAATAACCTTATCAAATGGAACGAGGATACTCCAAGGTCATTAATCTGGATGTAAGGAAATAAAAATCTTCGTAAGCCAATAAAAATCTTCTCATAGTGGTTAATCATGCCTTCTGGGAAGTCTGTAATGGTAAAAGAGCTTCCTTCTAGAATAACCCATGGAAGCAGTGTCCTTTTCTGGCACAAGATTTACTGGATGAAACCTTCCTCTTCGGGGCTAGCCAACCAGGATTGAAAATAGTATCAGACTATTGGAAAGAGAATCCCCTTGGTGCCACTTGGCAAAGCTGGAAATCCTCTAGAAGGGACCTTCATGTTGTTGAGCACGTGGATCTACAACCCTGGAACAATCTCATCAATGCCAAGAAAATTCAAATCCTTCAGGGAGAGGACATATTACGATGTGGACATTCTTCATGAGGCATATTCAATATCCAAGAAGTTTACGTTATCAAGGCGGACCACAACCACAACCACCATGGGAAGGTCTGGATGAAAATCTAATCAAACAAACATTATCCCAAAATCAGTACCTTCCTCTAGCTGGTGGCTGACAAAAGTATTCTCACTTGGGACAATCCCATGAAGTGGGGATTCATTTGGCCATACATATGCCCTCTTTGATTCAGGGAAGTGAAAACAAAAAATCAATTGCGCAATCTCTACTCCTATAGATCCCAAGTCTGTGATCAATGCGATACTGTCATGCGCATGTCAGATCGCAAGAACGAAGGCCTCAGGGAAATCATCAAAGAATAGCAGGATACAGATTTCCAATCACCCATTCTAAATCGCATATGGTAGATACTCCCCGAGTTTATCCTTTGTAAGCTTTGGAAGGAAAGGAATAGACGTATATTCCTAACAACATAGTGGGAATAGAAAACTATCTGGGGCCAAATTTGTAGCAACATCAGGGAAATTGTCAGTCTGCAATAGTGAAAAGAAGAATATTTGATTTGTCCTACACTAGAACAGGGCATCTTGGATAGCTGCAATCTCACCTTAAATCTTCATTCCTAAAATATTCCCCAGTGCTCCCAATTCAAGGGTAGACCCTCACTTTGGTCTCCTCTCCCTGAACTATTTTCCAAGTTAAATTTCGATCGTGGCTCAAAAGAAAATCCACAGGCTGTTGGTTTTGGTGTGGTCATCCACAACAGATAGGGGAACATTTTGGTTATCTCGCCGGGTAGCATGGGGCATACCACAAACAACATGGAAGAATGAAAGGGACTCACAAAATGTCTACAAATCGCTCAAGCTAAGGGATATCACCAACTGATTGTGGAAGGGGACTCCCAAGTTATTCTCAACCTCTTTGGGAAAATTCTTAATGGAGAGGACCCGGACAAAATCTCGCCCTATTGGCGTCTCTCCTCTGGGATCAGGAGTATTGTGAATCTCATTCAACATAACCAATATCTCATTCCTTCACATGTGAAATGAAAATCCAATCAAATTGCAGATGATTTAGCCAATATTGGAGTTATCCTGTAGGGATCAAACCTTTTCTTCATGGCCTCCACCCACCATGAGAATTCGATCCTCCAAAGATGCATGGATAGGGCTCTTACTATAGACAACCCCTTGGATGGGGTGTTAGTGAGGAACAATGGTCAATATGGAGGGGACGGTGCCTCCTAACACAGTACCAGCCACGTGATTGGTGCATGCCCCTCCCCTCCTCCCACACCATGAACTTAAATGACCCTCACTCTTACTAGAACGCCATTAATTTTCTCAGTGCACTCTTCTTTGCCTTCTCGTCTGATCAATGGAGTGGCCATTACTATGGTCACCTTTGTGCATGTGCTTCCTCCCTCTCCAGTAGTATTCATACCATGGAGTTGACCGACAAGTTCCTCATTTATGTCTCTTCTCACCAACGCCATCCCATGGTCTGCACCCTTCCCTAGTGCTCAACTATTACACTTTCCATTTCTCTGTGCATGCCCACCTCTTCCTTGCTTTGTGTTGGGTATGTGTTATATTCTTTGCATGTGTGTGTGTGGGTGCGTCAGATATGACAACTGTGGTTTTTTCTATTTTTAGTGGATTTTTCTATTTTTAGCGATTTAGTAAATTAATCCTAGATTAAGGGATTAGGGTTTTGGTATCTACGGAATACCTAAAAACATTGTATATATATTGTATAGTGAATGGTGAAATTAGATATAATGAATATAAGAAAGGTTTTCCCGGTTGAGGGTTTCTGATATAAATCTTTGTGTACTATGTGATTGGGCCAATGATTAATTTCTGTTTTGTTTAAGAATTTATATGCATTGCTTTACTTCACATGTTTAAAAATTACATGTGGTATCAGAGCTCGTTTTTAGCTTTAGAGGGATGCCTTTGTTGTTGAGGGTTTGGCTCGGTCTTGATAGATCAAGTTTATCTTGGGTCTGTGATAAACCTAGGTTTAGTGGTAGCTTTTGCAGTGGTGATTTGAGTGTAGAAAGGGGAACAATGATTTCTTCTAGAATCGAGATAGAGGAGTTCAATGGTAAAAACTTTGAGCTATGGAAGCTCAAGATGGAGGACCTTCTTGAAGACAAAGAACAATGGATCGTTGTGGATCCTGGTACATAGCCTACTGGTACACCGTCTACTAGCACACATGTTACTGGTACATAACCTACTAGTACACAAACTACTAGAACACCAGCTATTGGTATGTCGAAGGAAGATTGCGAGAAGTTGGACAGAAGAGAAGGAGTATTATTTGACTCTACCTGGAAGATTTGGTTTTGTTGAATGTCTCAAGAGAATCTACAACCAAGGAACTATGGGATAAGTTGGGGAATTTGTATCAATCAAAGTCCCTGGTAAACAAGTTGTTTCTTCGAAAGAAGTTGTATCATCTTAGGATGGAAGATGGAGATTCTGTGATAAAACATCTAAATGCCTTTAATACTCTGGTAAGTCAACTTGGCTCTGTTAATATTACGATTGCAGAGGAAGATAAGTGTATTTACCTTGTTATGTTCTTTGCCAAACTCTTGGGATAATCTCATTGTAGCAATAGGTAGTACCACTCAATCTACATTGAAGTATGAGGATGTAGTTGCATCCTTGTTATCTGAAGAGATGAGGTGAAAAAGCATGGATATTCATAACACAAATGCTTTATTTATAAGAGGGTGTACCCAAGACAGGAACTCTGGTAAGCCTTCTTGGTGGAGATCTAAGACTGCAGGTAGATCTAAGTCTCCAGGAAAATCTTTAAGGAAATGTTGGAAGTGTGGTAAAACAGGGCATTATAATAAAGATTGCAAGTCTAAGAAGGTTGATAAACCAAAGGTATCTGATATTACCTCTTCCATAGAGGCGAAAACCTCCACTGAAGAAGGAGGTGATGTTTACCTAGCATCTACAAGTACACACGCAGATCGTGATGTATGGTTAATCGACTCAGGTCCGTCATACCATATGACTCCTCACAAGGAGTGGTTCTCTAAATATGAAAAATATGATGGTGGTGATGTATTCCTAGGAGATGACTCGACAACAAAAATCTTGGGGCGTGGAAGGGTTAAGTTACTACTAAAAGATGGAAGGATTAGAAAATAGTTAAGTTACTGATAAATAGTTGAGTTTCCAGCTGGAAAAAACCGATTGGTAGAAAATGGTTGTTCAAGAAGAACTTTAATGCACAAGGTAAAGTGGAGAAATACAAAGCTCGATTAGTAGGAAAAGGTTATTCCCATGTAGAGGGAATTGACTTTGGTGATATTTTTTCTCCTATTGCTAAGTTAACTTCTATTAGATTTATTTTATCTATTGCTACTTCTTTTGATCTTAAAGTGGAACAGATGCATTTGAAGTCAACATTCCTACATGGGTATCTGGAAGAAGAAATATACATGAATAATCCAGAAGGATATGTTGTGAAGGGAAGGAAAGAGCTAGTCTGTAAGCTAAAGAAGTCACTATATGGTCTAAAGAAATCACCTAGGATGTGGTACCAAAAGTTTGACACGTGCATCCTTGGATTGGGATTTGTAAGAAGCAGGGTTGATCACTATGTATATTCCAAGCAGGTTGGTAATCACTTCATTTATGTAGTGTTGTATGTTGATGACATGTTATTGGTAGGAAATAACATGGATGTTATCAAGGAGGTGGAATTGGAACTATCCTCCAAATTTGGCATGAAGGATCTTGGTGCTGGTAACTATATTCTGGGAATGGAGATTAAAAGAGATCGTGCAAACATGAAACTCTGGTTGAATCAAAGAAAATATGTTGAGACGATATTGCAGAGGTTTAATATGCATGGAAGTAAATTGGTCAAGGTTCCTATTCCTATAGGTGTAAATTTATCTAGATATCTGTACTAGACCAAACATTGGACATGCAGTGGGAGTTTTGAGCAAGTATATGTCAAAACCAGGGAAGGAGCATTGGACAACAGTAAAGAGGGTCTTCAATTATCTTCATGGCACTACCAATTATGGATTGTGCTACCAAAGAAGACAAGGATTAGATAGAGTGTTGGACATACATGGCTTTGTTGATGCAGACTGGGCTGGAGATCTGGATCGCAAAAGATCTACAAGCGAGTATGTGTTTAACCTATTTGGAGGAGAAATCAGTTGGATGAGAAAAAGATAGGCTATAGTGGCACTCTCAACTATAGAAGTTGAATACATGGAAGCCACTCATGCAAGAAAGGAAGCAGTATGGTTACAAATATTGTGTTCAGGTATTGGGTTGGTAAAACAACCAGTGATATTAGATTGTGACAATCAGAGTGCAATTTTCCTGGCAAAGAACTCAACTTATCATTCAAAGATAAAGCATATTGATGTTTAGTATCACTTTGTGAGAGACATGGTTGAGGAAAAGAAGGTGTTGCTGGAAAAGGTTGACACTTTGAAGAATGTTGCAGATTCATTAACAAAGTCTTTGAGCACAAAAAAGTTCTCCTAGTGTAGAGTAACAATGGACATTATTACCCTGGATTGTTGACTATATAATCCCATGGACCCCTATATGAAAAGAAAACAACAAGTGGGAGAATGTTGGGTACGTGTTATATTCTTTGCATGTGTGTGTGTGGGTGCGTCAGATATGACAAGTATGGTTTTTGCTATTTTTAGCGGATTTTTCTATTTCTAGCGATTTTGTAAATTAATCCTGAATTAAGGGATTACGGTTTTGGTATCTACAGAATACATAAAAACATTGTATATATATTGTATAGTGAATGGTGAAATTCGATATAATGAATATAAGAAAGGTTTTCCTGGTTGAGGGTTTCCGATATAAATCTTTGTGTACTATGTCAATGAACATTTGATTAATTTCTATTTTGTTTAAGAATCTATGTGAATTGCTTTACTTCACAGGTTTAAAACTTACACTCTGTCCATGCCTCGAATGTGGGGGAAATCCAAGTGGGGCTCGGCCTGGTACCAAAATAGGTTGTGCATGGCCATTCAACCACAACCTGCCCTTGCACCTTCGCACATCCCATCGACCTCCTCACCTTTCTCCTTTGATAAATCCTCTCAGAGTTGCCTCACTGGTATTTTCCCCAGGGCCATTGTCAGACTTAGCCTCTTCATTGCAACCTACCCCGATCGTGCCACCCAATTCGCCTGATAATTCAACTCATGTGCCACCTCCATTACACTCACCACCAGTCCAATCTCCATGCAAGGAAACCTTCTTCCACCAAGAGAAACCTTAGGAACAACCCCACTCATGTTCAGATTGCACTAATTGTGAAAAATTCCAAGACAACCTTACAATTCTGCAAGACCTAGTGTTCAAGGCTCACAAGGAGGTGGACAACTTGCAGTTTCTCCTGGAAATTATGGACAAGAAGAGGACGCATATTTTTCAACTACTCTCCCCTCTACAAGGCTCTCTACACTCCACAGAACAAGCACCTAGTGTACCAGCGGATTCAGTGGTGATATTGGTTTTAACTCTTCAAGTGTCATCAGGGACGATGCAACAACAGGCTCGACTTCGGTTCTCCAGGTGCCTACTTTGGATACTGTGGCATGAAACACGTCGGTTTCCTAAGCTACGATATCTGTAGAAGTGTCAAACTACATGGCTTGTTGCTTGTTATGTTTATATTTTTCCACCTGTATTTTCGATTAATTTTTGTTTTGTCTGTCATACATCTATCCTAGAGGGTCTAGAAGCCTGGACGAATTAGTTTTCCCATGTGGCGATTTTGGTCCAATTGTTTAAAATTGTTATCTGATTATGAGGTTCTTTATTTGGAAGGCTGGTTGAATTGGTTTCCCTCGGAGGAAATTTAGTAACTACAATCCGCGAACAAACTTGGTGATACTATAATTTTTGGCTCTGAAAGACTTTATATATATATATACATACTTACTTACAAAAATAAAATAAAATAAAATTATAAAGTAATTTTAATAAAGTTTTACACATCTTTTTTATATTAAATTGTAAAAAAAAACATCATTAAATGAAATACTCTCATAAAAATGAATAAATTTAAAAACAAAATCAAATAGCTTAAACACAACATAGAAAGGCTATATATATATATATATATATACAAAAAAAATCTAAAGTATTATTAATAAAGTTTTACACATCTTTTTTATATTAAATTGTAAAAAAAAACATTATTAAATGAAATAATATCATAGAAATAAATAAATTTAAAAACAAAATCAACTAACTTAAACACAACATATAGAATATGAATCTGTAAATACTAATTATTTAATATCACAAAAATATGTTTACCATATATAGAAACTAATATTATTTAAAATTTAGATAATGAGTTTCCAAATTTTCTCTTTAATTTCACTCAAATCCAAATTTACTTTATAATGAGAAATGGTGATAAAAATATACTAATTCTTGTATAACCTCAATGTAAAACGTATAAAGTATCATTTTACAATTTATGGTGATAAAAATATACTAATTCTTGTATAACCTCAATGTAAAACTTATAAAGTATCATTTTACAATTTAAAAGATAAAAGTATATTTTTCATATAATGATATAAAAGAGAAAATAAACATTAATAAAATAAGGGTAAATTAAGTGTTGATAATTTTGAAATGTTTGCATGATAAAAGAAATAATGGTAAATCTTTTGTAACTTATCAAAAACACAAAATGAAAAGATGGAAAATAATATATATTTTATATATTACATCATTTAATAAATAGTGAAATATCTCAAAAATATCTTTAAGATATAAACAAATTAATACTATTTTAAATTTAGATGATTAATTTTCCAATTTTCTTTTAAATTTCAATCAAAGCAAAATTCACTTTCTAATGAAAAATGATGATTATTGAAAATATAAAATATCATTGATACTATACAATTAAGATATTGATGAAAAAAGGGGTGTCCCAACTATATATATATATAAGATATTGATGAAAAAAGGAGTGTCCCAACTATATATATATATATATATATATATATATATATATATGATAAATATGGATGGAAAAAAGAATGTTTCAACTATATATATGTAATAGAATCAATTAATGAAAGAATTAACTTGTCACTAAAGCGATGTCATATCTTCTTAATGTTTTTCCTCATAAATTATTATATTTTCTTTTTATGCAAATGTTCAATAATCTTAAAATGTGTGCATGATAAAATAAATAATTGTAAATTTTTTGTAACTTATTAGAAGCACATTTTATGCAAATGTTCAATAATCTTAAAATGTATGCATGATAAAATAAATAATTGTAAATTTTTTGTAACTTATTAGAAACACAAGATGAAAAATATATATATTTTATATACTATATCATTTAATAAATAGTGAAATATCCCAAAAATACCTTTAAGATATAAACAAACTAATATTATTCTAAATTTAGATGATCAGTTCTCTAATTTTCCTTTAAATTTTAGTCCAAGCCAAATTCACAAGAAATGGTAATTATTGAAAATATAAAGTATCATTGACATTGTACAATTTAAAATATTGTTGAAAAAAAGGATGTCCCAACTAACTATATATATATATATGCAAAAAGGAGTGTCCCAACTATATATATCTGATAAATATTAATGCAAAAAGGAGTGTTCCAACCATATATGTAATAGAATCAAGTAATAAAATAATTAACTTGTCACTAAAACAATATCATATCTTCTTAATGTTTTTCCTCATAAATTATTATATTTTCCTCCGATGCTTGAGATATGTTTCTCTATTGAACCGGAACTTATAATCCAAGTTATTAAATATTTTTGTTCAATAACTTCATGCATGTCTCCCTATGATGCATTATATTTTGCTCCTATGCTTGAGATATGTTTCTCTATTGAAGTAGAACTTATAATTGAACCTATCTTTATTGAAGTAGAACTTATAATTGAACCTATCTTTAAATATCTTTGTTGAGTGACTTCATGCATGTCTCCCTATAATGCATTAGTCATATTCATGAACAAAATGAATGATACCTCGTGCCTATGCATAAATGCATCAAACCTATCTCTAAATATCTTTGTTGAGTGACTTCATGCATGTCTCCCTATGATGCGTTAGTCATATTCATGAACAAAATGGATGGTACCTCGTGCCTATGCATAAATGCATCATATTCATGAACACAATGGATGGTAAATCGTGCCTATGCATAAAGATACCATTAGCTAAATGGCCTAGGTATTATACTTTTATTAGAATAATTTAGGAACTATTTAATTATTACACTTTTATTAGAATAATTTAGGAACTATTTAACTCAAACATAATGACATATTTTAAAATCTTCAATCAACTTTTTCCTAGTACAATAATCTCAATAACAATTGTTTATTAATATTATTCCCATACCATCGTTTTTTATCAACTTCCTTCGCTGAATACCCCAATTTCCAACAATAATATCAAGTACTCATTTTTTTAATCCATGTCTATTAATCTCAATCATATGTCATCAATTTTCAATTAAAAAATCTCACACACCTGACTTTTGAATTAAAAAATAAGTAAACAAAGGCTCTAAATAACAAAACATTTCAACTTAATAGTATGTTTTTAACTCAGTACTATATTTTTTCAACTTAATACTATGTTTTTAATATTAACTATTGCGATAATATATATAACATTGTTTTTTCATGTATAGAAGGTTTATAAACGAAAGTTTGTTACCTAATTTGAAATTTACTTTTTGAATTACATCGAATTTCGAGGCAAAATCAACAGAGAAGGGACTTCAACAGAATGGATTTATGTCATTTCTGTTAAAATTACCGTAGTAATATATATGTTTTTTTAACCCAAATGCAAGTAGAGATGAATATCCAACCGTAGAAAAAAAACAATTGTATCAATAGAACATCAACGTCCATGCAGTAGCAGATATCGTAACCACTTAGATATGCATGAGAAAATTTAGATACAGTGAGATCTAATTATGGCCATGCTATCTTCGCTTTGGTGTTAAAATTCACTCTAACAAATAATATATAGATTTTTTTCTGTAAGAGGTGGAAGTTAAAAACCAATACATCATAAGGTAATTGAGATTTTGATTGGTTTTCAACGAGTAAAACTATCATTCTTGATTTGGAAATTTTCGCTATGGAACTTTTGAAATACTGAAAGTTAAAACCCATGCATATAAAAATTGTTGTTTCTATATCTTTTATGGTGATCGAATTCTTGTCTTGGAGTACATTTCCGGCGGGAGTTTGTATGATCGACTGCACAAGAACAACGGTCTTACAAGTCCACTATCTTGGGCCGCTTGTACGGACTAGGGAACTTAACTCCTCTATCAATCTCTGGTCTAGTGTGTGGCAGATAATGCGAACAGTTTACAGGTTGCCAGGAAGGATTTTACTAACTCCGAGAAGCAATACAACAAAAACAAGCAATCTGTTGATTAAATTTAAAAGAAATATGTATGAAGCAAAGCATCGCCAGCAAGAGCTATTGAGAGCTGAAGTTTGCGTTATTAGTGGCGAGCACTTACACAGTAAGTTTCAACACATAAAATCGGACAATCCATTTAAGTTCGGGGCGAAAAGGGGAACATAACCGAAAGGTAGAGTAGCCCAAACCTGTTCCACGCTTTCGTCTTCGTTCGTTTCTCTCGTCTCCGTTCGTCAGTAAGTATCTCTGCAACTTCTTCGGCAACAATATTCCAACTTTCCAGCGTTGTCAGTAAGTATCTCTGCAACTTCTTCGGCAACAATATTCCAACTTTCCAGCGTTTCTGTAACGTCTGTAACTTTTTCAGATGCATTGTTCGACCCATTATAAAAGCCTAAACTGTTATCAGTTGGGCAACGGAAAACGGTTCCCCCATATATCAGGCGAGTTCTGCGCATGTTGACGGGATATTAAACGTCCGGAACCTCAAAAGACCACGCTATCAGTTATCTGTTATTAGTTGGGCTATCAGTAGGGCAACCTAAAACGGTTCCTGAATTGGTGGAATTTTTATATTTATTTTATTCATTGAATTTCAACAACCACAGAATTCATCCACTTGCAAATTCCGAATTAATTGTAGCTAAAAGTTGAGTTGCTACTTCACCCCAAAAGATGAATTAACAAAGAACGCCTATCGACTTAAATAGTTATATTAAAATTTATTAAATATCCATTGAATCACCCTCGCTTATCAAGTACGATCAGCAAGATATCTACAATGATTATTATTTTAATAATAAATAAATATAATTATTAAAATAATTAAAAATAAATCATATAAATTTTAATAAATATAATAAGGAAAATAAAATATTGTCCTTTCTCAACTTTCTTTTCCTGCTTTTAATAATTTGACTCCATATTTCTCAAGTGCCACGATTTTAATGGCAGAGTCTATGTAGGACTAGGACTACGTAGATATAGTGGTGGCGAAAAATCTCTCACTTATATTACCCATGCTCCATCGTATTAAAGGATTAAAAATATGAGGGTTACCGTTAGAATTTGCGATGATGTGCTTGGGGAAAATCTATCTAGTTGTGCTTTGGATTAGCTCGTTCTTCTGATATCTTCAGCGTGTAGACTATTTTGTGCAGCGCAGTCTCAAAATACTCCACGCACCAAACTTATAACACTTAATAGAATGATTTATGGATGCAGAATAACACAATGTTATGCTTAACACATAAACTCATAAATACGATAAAAACTCAAAATACACATGAATTGTCATCAAACAAACTAGTTGATATATAATAACTTCGGCATAGCACGTGAATACAAAAGAAGATAACCGTGATGAGCTTCAGCTCGGGCAACCTCTAAACAACTTCTACAACTTAAAACATATACATAGAGCTTGAGCTCTCAATCATCTTGGACTACCTTCAGCTGTTGTTTCTCCTCTCGATTGTTCTCTTTGCATCTAATGTATTTTGATAGACTATAGACTCGGACTTATATGAGCTACGACTAAGAATTCTTGTAGAAGTAAAACCTAACTAAACATTAAAGGGGACCATTAATACCACTGATTCTTCAACTACCTAACTGAACTTGAAAAGATAAAGATCAGCTTCGTTTATAACTCATTTGCTTGCGGACTGACTTAGACTTAGTTTGAATAAACATGCGAATTTGCAATTGCATACAGACAGACTGACTGTCAAAACTGTTGACAAATTATCTGACAGACAAATCAATGGAGACTTGAGAATCAAACAGACCTGTAATTACTATTTCCAACACTCCCCCTTAATTATAAGTAGGTGAGATTACAAAAAATGTCATCAAAAATTGAGTTTACATTTTTGTCACTCATATCTTACTGCACAGACTCCCAAACTACTGCATAGATGCTTAAATTCATCTCTTGCTAAAGCCTTTGTAAAAATTTCTATGAATTGTTGTTTTGACCTGCAAAACTCTAAATAGATATCTTTGTTATTCACCAATTCTCTGATAAAATGATACATTTTATCAATGTGCTTGGTTTTCTTGTGAAACACATGATTCTTTGATAACATGATGGTTGAATTGTTGTCACAAAATACTATAGTTGGTTCATGTTGTTCCCACAACAAATCTTTTAACATTCTTCTCATCCAAACAACTTGAGAAGCTATGCTTCTAGCTGCGACGTACTCTTCTTCTACTTAAGAAAGAGTCACTATGGGCCACTTCCTTGTTTCCCATGATACCATACATGTTCCAAAATTAAACGTGTACCCAGAGGTACTTTTCCTATCATCTATGTTGCCTCCACAATCAATGTTAGTGTATCCAATGAGTCTGAAATCTTTTGAAGTGGAGTACTTAATGAAAAAATCTATTGCTCCGTTCACATATCTCAATATCCTCTTTCCTGCCTTCCAATGTGATTCTTTTGGAGTTTCCATGAATCTTGAAATTAGGCTCACTCCATACAGAATATTAGGTCTTGTTGTTGTTAGATACATAAGACTACCTATTAGTCTTTTAAATAGTGTCGGATCCACCTTGGACCCTTTATCTTCCTTTCTTAACTCCAATCCTATTATGACTGATTTTGAATTTATCGTATTGAATATTCTTAGAATTTCATGTGTCTACTTAGACTGTGAGATAAATATACCAGTTTCATATCACCATTTTAACAATAACTTTTTTTCTAGACTTACTCGTATCGTCAAATTGATAGGCCATTGAGAAAAAATATCCAAGTATCTATGGTAAAAATTTCAGTTTGTGGGTCATTGTATTTTTGGAGTTACACTCCGTGGAAAATAGGGTTTGTGGCTAGTCCTAAAACTAGTCTAAAACAACTGTTTCGAGTAAAAATGTCATAACTTCCTCATAACAGATCCAAATTAAGTAAGACCAAATGTGTTGGTTAGAGTACAATTTGTATTATTATGTGTAACATTTTTAGATCGATTAAACAAATATTTCGTGAAAGGCACGCTCTACAAGATCTCTCTCTAGAATAAGCCAGAATTCAGCAAGGTATGTCTTTTTTGCTATAACTCCTTTTCTAAGAGGTTCCAATTAGTGACACCTAGAGGAATTGTATAAAACAAACTAAAGAACATTGTGTATGATTTTTAGGTCTTTATTCATTATAGGTACATAGTTATGATTATTTCAAGTTAGGGTTGTTAACTAATCCCAAACTAGTCATTTGAGACTAAAAAATAGTTTGATAAAAATGCTAGTTTCTTGTTGTGAAATTTAAGGAAGGTTTGCAGGTATGTGATCATTTACACCCGGTCTATTACTGAGTTAGAAATCATATTTGGATGATGAAATTGATGAGGGATTTTGGTTAAGGTACATGTTGGGTACATGGTGGAGACAAGTAGTTGATGAGTTGGCACATAATGAGGTGTATAGTTGATGATGTTGGTACATATTGATGAGTCATAGTCGATGAGTAGTTGAAACATGGTTGGTACATACTTGGTACATGGTTGGATCAACTTGTGTATGGTACATGTTGATTACAGGTTGTTTGGTACAGGCTGGTGCATAGTTGATGCACTTGTTTATGGTACAAGTTGATTGGAAGTTGAGGTACAGGTTGATGCATGGTTCAAGTTTGATGGTATAGGTTTACAATGGTATATCTCACAGTGATAGTGTGAAAGTGGTTCCATCATTCTAATTCTACTTCAGGGAAGTTGGATGGGGCAAGGACAGGTTGTTGTAGCCACCTTCTGGTTGTTTCTGGAGAACATAGGGGGTTGTACCGTCCTTCTGGTTGTAGCCAAAGAATAGGGTATTTTGAGCTTCAATTGTGTTGTATCTTGAGAAACAAGGGGGTTGGTGCCTCCTTCCAGTTGCTTCTAGAAAAAAAAGAAGTTAATGCTTTCAATGAATGTAATTCTTCAAGACATATAATAAAAATCATTCTGTGGTTTTCTGCTACTTTGGGTTTCCATGTAAAAACTCGTGTATTGTGTATGGGTATGATTTTTCATTTGTTCATTGCTTATTTACTCTACATTTATTGGATGATAATGCTACATTGATATAACACTTAGATTATATGGTTAAAAATGATTAAATTTCTCTATTATTGATTCACCCCCCCTCTCAGTAATCCAACAATTAGTATTGGAGCAGGTTCCTTTAGAAATTAGTTTAACCACTAAAAGGTAGATCATGGAGAGAAACAGCTTGTACAAAAATGGAATACCACAGTTCAATGAACAGAAGTATGCATTTTGGAGCATAAGGATGAAAACATATATATATATATATATATATATATGCATTGGATTTAAAATTTGGCAATCAATTGTATATAAATACACAATACCAAGAGTTCCACCAACAAATGACAAAGCAGTGAAACTCGTTCAGAATAATTCCAAAGCCAAAAATGCACTTCTGAATGGTCTTAGTAAAACGGTATTCACCAAAGTTGCACATTGTAAATCTATTAAAGAGATTTGGAACAAAATTTAAAATATTTATAAGGAGATTCAAAAGTCAAAGCAACAGAGCTTCAAACTTACAGAGGTCAGTTCGAACAACTTAAGATGAAGGAAGATGAGAATTTTGCAGCGTATTTGTTACGAGTTGATGAAATAATAAATGCAATCATGGGATTGGAAGAAGAAATCAAAGAATCTGTAACTGTTCAAAAAGTAATAAGATCTCTTCCTATGAGATTTGACCTTAAGATATCAACACTAGAAGAAATATCAGATCTAAACGTAATAAGCATGGAGGAATTACATGGCATCTTGACAGCATATGAAATGAGAATCGAAAAATGAAAAACTAGATATAAAAGAAGCAACCTTCAAAACATCCAAAAAGTCAAAGAAAAAGGGAAGAAAAAAAGAAGAACATAGCAGCAACAGTGACGTCTCGGAAGATGATGAAGAAGTGACCAAATTTGTCAAGAGACTAAACAAGATCCTTTCTATATGTGATGGTATTGGTAATTTTTCTAAAAAATTTACTTATAAGAAAAAATAAATGATGAAGGTTACTCAAAAGAAAAACAAAGATATAAATGAAAAAGAACCACAAAGAAAGTTTTCAAGAAAATCTTATGCACCAAAAAAGACATCTCATCATCAAATGAAGATGAAGTCAGTGACAGTGAGACAAAAAGAGTTATATTCATGGAAGTAGAAGACTTTGATAAATAAGACTCCGAAAAATAATATGAAGAAGCCGAAGAGGAATATGAAGAATTCGAAGAAGAAATTGAAGAGGCGGAATTTGACTACCAAGAGGAATTAATGTGTGTCATAGAAGTAATTATAAGAGAAAAGAAGAAAAACACGGAACTACAAGCAAAACTAGACAAGAAAGATGACACTCAAGAACCAGAAGAAATGATCACAAATTTGAAGGTTCAAATAGAATAAGATAAAATAATTGAAGAAGCACTCAAAGAACAACTAGAATAAAAAGACAAGATCATTGAAAATTTGGAGGCAGAGATTGTCACATTAAGAAGGGATCTTCAAACTAAAAATATGCAGAACAACTCAAAAGTT
Organism: Picea engelmannii; assembly: GCA_009831015.1. Lineage (NCBI taxonomy): Eukaryota > Viridiplantae > Streptophyta > Pinopsida > Pinales > Pinaceae > Picea > Picea engelmannii. Next base: position 237,733 of record ML778928.1, on the reverse strand, counting down.
TTGGATGACATTATCAACAGTCAAAAATCTCATCATGACAAGTCCGGACTTGGATACAATCAGATAGAAAAATGATCAAGCTCCAAAACAACAAAGGAAGAAATATATCCAGAAAGATTTGCAGAAACAATCAAGGGGGATAGGAAGATCTACAAGGAAGATTACAAGGACACTCCTCCACCGAGAAGATTTATATTTCAGAATCAACAAATTACATATAGGCCTCAAGAAGAAGAAGATTTCATAAGAGTACCTCATTTCAGAAGATATTCAACTCCCAGGTATCAAACTATTTTTTTTGCTTTATGTTATGCATGTATTAATTTTGGACATAAAGCTATGAATTGAAGAGATAACAACATGAACAAAAACAACTTTGAAAGTCATACACAAAGGGGTTATCCAAGAAGACCTCGTGAAACACAGAGAATAATTTAAAACGGGTTTGAATCTTTGAGCACTGAAGTGGAATGTTACAAATGTAACAATTTTGGACACATGGCCAAAGATTGTAGAATGACAGTCCCTCCTAGAGAAATGCAACAACATAAAAATATTCACAGACAATAAACTTAGAAAATGACATGGATAAGAAAGCAGGATCAATATAGAAATGAAGAATTCACACTCGCTCTACAAGATAAGAAGAAAAAATGTGGTTGGTATGTTGACAGTGGGTGTTCAAAACAAATGACAGGTGATGGAGACAGATTTCTTACATTAAAAACCAAAATAGATGGATCAGTCTCCTTCGGAAATGATGATTCAACCTAAATCATTGGAAAAGGCACAGTCGGAATTGGGAACAAGAATGCAAAGGCAAAAAATGTTCTACTAGTAGAAGATATGAAACATAATATTCTAAGTGTGAGTCAAATGTGTGACCAAGGTCATAAAGTCACTTTCGATACACAAAAGTGAGAGATAAAAAAAGAAGGTTCAGGAAAATTGATTGCTACAACTATGAGAACTTCAAGCAACAAATATGTGTTAAGTGAAATTGGAAATGAAAAGTGATGTCTAGGAAAGGAAGATAAAATTTTTCTATGGAACAAAAGAAGGGGTCACATACATTTTGATAACCTTGTCAAAGTAAACAAAAGAGAAGCAGTCAAATAAATTCCCCAGATCACGAAACCAACCAACAATTTATACAAGCATTGTCAACAAGGAAAGAAAACAAAGACCAAGTTCAAATCAAAGGAATATTCAATGACAAGACAAATAGAAATTGTGCATACTGATTGATGCAGGAGAATCGCCTTCAAATTCAAAATGTAAGCATGGAGGGAAATGAACAACATCTCATCATGACAAAGTTTCAAATCATAAATTAACTCAGAATTAAATTGGGTTGTTGAGATATTTTGTAAACAACATTTTAAAAATGTAACTTGTTTGTAAAGTCGTGAAGGACTATAAGGGATTGCAGATATGGAGTGTTGACTCTTATCTAGCAATAACTGTTAGCTTTTGTAATAGGAGAGAGTAGGTAACTACTAATATTTTGATAGGATAGGTTGTAGACAACACAACGAGATCTCATGGAGCCAGTCCTTAGATAGTTTTCATTGTTCCATTGTAATAAGATAAATAGAATAGAGAGAAGAATATACAAATCATAGAGAACAATAGAACATAGTAGATTAAAAGAGATACTATGTAATTTTGTTTTCATGAATGAATAGAACAGATAGAATTGTCCCAAATCCTTGGACTGTGTTCATTTAACGTGTGATTGAATGAAGTGATATTCTGTGTGTATGATTATTTTCATTTTCGGTCATGTATGATTGTTCGAGAGGTTGAATGTATGAGTTCATGACGAAATTGGATGAGTTTCAATTGTTTCTCTTATGACACTTGTATGCAAGGTGTGCATTTCAAACACAAAGAGTGTGTCGATTCAGTCTCAGAGTGATTCCAAGAAGTTCATAGAGAACAAAGGGAACTTATACCAGGTGCAAGGTGTGCACAACATAAAAGAAAGACCAAGCATTGTAGAACCTAAAACAGGGGAACACTAGGTGGGTGAGAAGAATTTCTTTTCAAAAAATCCTTCGATTGGAGTTATCAAAATCCCGAGAACTCAAGGTGTGCATGGGAAATCAAAAATCCCTTTAAGAAAGAAGCTCAAAAGGGATAGAACTTTCACAAGTGTTGACGATATCCAAGAGTCAGACTCGTAGGAGGAGCAAAGGTTCAAAACATTTGAATAGTTAGAAAATATTCTAAGTTAGAGAGATCAAAAGCTGACGAGGACGAGAGACAATGGTCGTTGTATCATAGTGCAACTGATCAACATCCGTCTGATCAGAGTAAGGTTCACGAGCCTTAGCGCATCACACACTCAGGAGAGAGAATTCACCAAGGTTAAGAACTGAGATTTCCAAAGCCCAAAGAGCCAGAAAGTCGAAGTAGAATCTGAGCCATCCAAACGCAGCAATAGATCTAAGTAGTCATATTGTTTGGGGTAAAATTCAAGCGTTGGATCACCAGAGTGGATATGAAATGTCATATATCATGATTTGGGGAGGATATAAATTTGAAACTTGAGATTTTCGAAGTGTAGAGAGATGAAGATCCAGACTGAATCTTGATCATTTGATCCTGGAGGATATGTGTTGATAGGTCAAAGTATTGAAACACCCAAATCCCAAAGAGACAAAGAGCCAAGAGTCGTCGATCTATAGGTGGACACTTTTCAACAGATCACAAGCTTTGTGTAAAGTTCTTGTGGAGTTTAGTTGAGAACTAAGACTATCGAACCTCGAAGACCCGATGTGATTCAAAGCCGTCATATCTAGGAGAGACATGGCATAGATCCATGTACTCCGGGTAAATTCCCGAAGTAATCCTCGATCGTTATATCAAGAGGACATGTGCCAGAAATCCGCATACTTCACAGGGAGAGAAAATTTGAGAGTTGAAAATTATGAGGTCCAGATACGCGATAGGATCACAACCATTAACCGAGGAGCATACATGTCAGTGGATTAGAGTCTTCGGATAAAATCCAAAGAAGGAAATGGTTGAAGTTTGAGAACTCGAGAGTCCAGAGTTCCAAAGTGATCAACATCGTTGATTTCATGGGACAGGTGTCCGCATATCATGAGCTCCAGAGGATTTGAGTATGAAAGAGAGTTGGGTTTGAGATTTCAAAACCCCGAAGTCTGAATTGTGAAGATATCATATCCGTTGATATCAAAGGGACATATCTAGCCCATGGATTTGTAAGATGTGGATCTGAACCATCAGTTCAGGTAGTATCGTCAAGATCACGAGATCAATGATCCCATTGCATTGCGGAGACAGGAGTTGCGCGGATTTTCAAATATTGAGGGCATGCCGCAATCTGAACCGTGGTTTTGTTAAGAGGACGCATGGAGGGTGGAGGAGCATTGTGAGCCCAAAAGTAGTTTGACTTCAAACCAATTTTGATCATGCCCGCAATCGCCTGGTCATCACACAAGGTCATATCATGAGAGGGATTATTCGAAAAGGAGATAATGCCCATCACTATGAGATTTCACAAGAAAGTGAAAGGGAAGGTTGTGGGTGCCATTAAGCCTACACCAGAAAATCGAAAGGGCATGTGTGTAGTCACAGAGTGAGACCATTGAGGCTTCAGAGAGTCATTCAACTTGAGAATCAAACATCCTTTGACCAGGAGGTCATGTATCCCTACGGGGGAGTAGGGGGGTTGCATCAGGTGGTATCAGAGATGATATTGAATTTGTTTGTATACATCAGACAAAGGAAAAAGGAGATGAATGGATATCATTTCTAGTATCAAGAAAATTTGATTTATGTTTGTAGGTGACACGGTGGAATCATACCACCCAGAAGGCGTAGAGTGAATGCAAAAATGGAAGAAGAAATGAGGTGACTCCGAATGAGACTAGATGCCACGGAAATAGTAGAGAGAAGAGTACCAGATGTTGGAGATACCAGTGAAGTTGAGCGCGAACAAGAAGAGGTCGAATAAAATGTGGCAAAGGATGTTGCACAAGATCGCTTAATAAAAGTTGTTTCAAAGATAGGAGCTAGTGCAAGAATAGAGGTACCAATGTATGAAGACAATTTAGAAGTTGAAGAATTGTTAGATTGGTTACATGCTATGGAAAAGTACTTCGATCACTAAGATAGTGAAGAAGAAAAGATGTTGAAGAGAATAGTGACAAGACTGAAGGGTCATGCAATGCTATGGTGGGATGAACTGAAAGCCAAATTTAGGAGCAATAGTAAGAAGAAAATTGAAAGTTGGGATAGGATGGTAGCCAAGCTGAAAGAAAAATTTATCCCAAATTTTTACCAAATCAATATGTTCAGGAGATTGCAAAACCTAAGATAGAAGAGCTTATTAGTGAAGGAGTACATTGAACAATTTTACAGACTGGACATCAGGGATGGACAGAAAGATAATGAAGATAAAAAGACAACCAGATACATCAATGGGATGAGATATGAAATACAAGAGGAGATAAACATTATGTATGTTAGTAAAGTCAAGGATTCGTTTCAAGAAGCATTGAAAGATGAAGAGAAATTGGCCAGGAAATAAAGCCAATGAGGTAGAGGAGGAATTTCAAGAAGAGGTAAAGGAACCAACAGAGAGAAGTTCCAGAAGCTGAAGAATGAATATGACAAACAACATAGTCACCATGAAAAGGGTGGAAGTTATAAAGAAGGAAAACATGGAGGAAGAATTTTGTTTTCCAGAGGACAAGGATGAGCCAGAGGAGGCATAGTTAAATGTTATACCTGTGGAAATCAAGGACACAAATATTGGGAATGTCCTGAGAGAAAGAAAGGAGGAAGTGAAGCACACATTGCTGAAGCATAGAAGCATGTGGAAGCTAAAGCATCAGAAGGAGGAAAGAACTTCATGATGAGGAAGATTATTCTTAAACCAGAGAATGAATCAGAGGAACCAGTTCAGCGAACAAGTTTGTTTAGAACTGCTTACAAGATGAAAGACACAGTTTGCGAGGTGATTATAGAAAGTGGGAGCACTGACAATATAGGATCCACAGATATGGTGGAGAAGACGGAGTTGAAGACAACTACATATCCAAACCCATACAAGGTATCATGGTTGCAAAAAGGACATCAAGTAATGGTAAGTCAACAATGCCAAGTTGAATTTAAAATAGAAGGTTATAGGGATTAAATATTATGTGATGTAATTCCTATGGATGTCTCTCATATTTTATTGGGGAGACCATGGCAGTTTGACCGAAAATTTATTCATGATGGAAGGAATAATACTTATACCCTAAAAAATAATGGTAGGACACATATGTTGTTACTAATAGAGGATAAAGAGAAAAAGAGGGAAGCTAGTTCAAGTATACATCTCATGAGTCGGAAGGAAATCTTGAATGAAGTTAAGAAGGAGAAAGAAACAAAATTTGTTGTAGTGAGGAAGCCTAGAGTTACCCTTACAAATACTTCTGTGGAATATTTGCTTGAAAAAATCTAGGAACTGTTAGAAAACTTTGCTGACATAGTAGTGGATGAGTTACCACACTCATTACCACCCATTAGAAGTATAAGCCATCATATTGACCTTATTCTAGGAGCTATTTTACCAAACAAAGAAGCTTATAGATTGAAACCTACAGAGAATGAGGAAGTCAAAAATCAAGTCCAGGAGTTGTTGGATAAAGGTTTAGTTAGGGAAAGCCTAAGCTCATGCATAGTACCAACTGTGCTAAGTCTAAAGAATGATGGAGGATGGAGAATGTGTACATATTCCAGAGCCATCAATAAAATAACCATTAGGTATAGATTTCCATTATCGAGGATGGATGATTTGATGGAAAGTTTGAGTGGAGAAAGATATTTTTCCAATATAGACCAGAAGAGTGGATATCATCAAATAACAATGAGAAAGGGAGATGAATGGAAAACAACATTCAAGACAAATGAAGGATTGTTTGAATTGTTGGTCATGCCATTTGGGTTGACAAATTCACCAAGCACATTTATGAGATTGATGAATGAAGTGTTGAAAGACTTCATAGGAAAATTTGTCATAGAATATCTAGATGACATACTAATATTCAGTAAGACAAAGAGAGAACACTTAAGACATCTAACATTAGTGATGGAAACGTTTCAACAAAAAAAAATGTTGATAAATCTGAAGAAAAGTTCTTTTATGAATACAGAACTCATATATTTGGGTTTTGTGATATCTTCAAATGAATTGAAGATGGATCCATAAAAGGTGAGAGCAATCACATAATGGCCATCACCAAGCAACATAGTTGAGGTAAGAAGTTTTCATGGGTTAGCAAGATTTTATAGAAATTTTATCAGAAATTTCAGTGGTATATGTGCACCCATGTTGGACACTATGAAGAAGAAACACAAGTCCTTCAGTTGGACAGAGGAAATGAAAAAAAGTTTCAAAGTGTTGAAGGAGAAGATCACGGAACAACCAATTCTGGTCTTGCTGGATTTTGGAAAAAATTTCAAGTGAGATGTGATGCAAGTGGATTAACAATTGGAGCAGTCTTGAGTTAGGATAATAGGCCAGTTGCTTATTTCAGTGAGAAGATGAATGACACCAAGAAGAAGTATTCCAAATATGACAAAGAATTTTATGTAGTGATTCAAGATTTGAATAAGTGGAGACACTGTCTAATTACTTAAGAATTTGTCTTGTACAGTGATAATTGATCTTTGCAATTTATTACTAGGCAAGAAAAGTTGAATCAGAGACAAGCAAAATGGGTAGAATTTATTCAAAATTTTACTTTTTTTATTAAACATATTGTTGGAACTGCTAACAAAGTTGCAAATTCTTTGAGCAGAAGGACTTTGATTGTACAGGAATTCCAAATGGAGACCTTAGGGCTTGAACACCTCAAGGATATGTATAGATAAGATGCACATTTTAAGGAAGCTTATGAGGCATGCAAGAATCCTTTGTTGGGAGACATAATCCTGTTGACTAAATATTTTATCCAAGATGGATTATTGTTTAAGGGAAGCCAATTATGTATACTGAAATTCTCAATGAGAGATAACTCGCTGAGAGAGAAACAAAGTGGAGGTTTAGCTGGACATTTTGGTCACGATAAGACATTTTCACAGCTGAGTAATTTGTATTGCTGGCCGAGCAGGAGGGAAGAAGTAAAAATGTTTGTAAACAAATGCAGAATTTGTCAGTATGCAAAAGGAAGACAACAAAACACTGGTTTGTATCAACCATTATCGATTCTGGAAAGGTTTTGGGATGAAATCAGTATGGATTTTGTATTGGGATTGCCTAGAAATCAGAAAGGGAGCGATTCCATATTTATTATGGTGGACATATTTTCAAAAGTGGCACATTTCATACCATGACATAAAACAAATGATGCTACACACATAGTGACTCTTTTTTTCAGAGAAGTAGTGAGTCTACATGGATTTCCTAGGAACATAGTCTCAGACAGGGACACAACATTTGTAGGACACTTTTGGAGGAATTTATGGAAGAGGCTGGGGATGAACTTGTCATTTGGTTCAGCATATCACCCTTAGATAGATGGATAGACTGAATTAGTGAATAGGAGTTTGGGAAACTTTTTGAGAAGTTTAGTCACTGAGTAAGGTTGTCAATGGGATCAGATTTTGGCACAAGAAGAATTTGCATTCAACAATTCAGTGAACATGAGCACAGGGAAAAGTCCATTTGAAATTGTGTATGGTATATAACTAAGAGGGATTACAAAGTTGAGAGATCTGAATCAAGATGAGTTCAAAAGTGTTGGAGCAGAGGATTTTGCAACAGAAATGCCGAAAATCCATGACAGAGTTAGAGAAAAGCTAAAGAACAACAACCAGAAATATAAGAACAAAGTTGATCAAAAGAGGAGAGAAGTTCAATTCGAAGTCGGAGATAAATTTTTATCTCATTTGAGAAAAGTAAGGTTTCCAAGGGGAATGTATAACAAGTTGAAGATGAAAAAGATAGGACCATGCAAGATTCTCAAAACAATCGCAGCCAATGCTTATGAAATTGAGTTCCCGGACAATGTTGGGATATCACTGATATTCAATGTTGTAGACCTGTATCCTTACAAGAGATATGAGGAAGGAGAATCATATGATCAGAAATACGTTCAGTGGGAAGAACAATTGCCTAGAGTAGAAAAACCTCAGATGGAGATAATCATTGTGTTAGCGTTAGAAGTCACTCCTAGATTGCTTGCAGGAGCAGAGCCCAACGCCCATCAGTTTTATGTCACGATTTGTTTATGAAGGGTGATCAAATGGAGATAACGGCTCTAGGAGGTATCACTCTAACTCAGGGACTGAGTCTGGTTCATAAGGACAGAGGAGGTCTGGAATCCTAACTTCATCTAGTGGGTTGATTTAAAAATGAACAGGTGGAAGACTTAGGAGAAAGTGGACAAACAACTCTGGGCATCAGGCTTGCAGTAGTTTGCAGTGGAAAAACTCCGAAAACAGGATCCTCCTAGTTCAGGGCTTAGGGAAGTTGAAAGAGGACTTGACTGGATCCTCCAATTCCAAGTCATTCAACGCTAAGAGAATTACAGGGACTGATTAGAGGCTCCGTAACTATTACAGTGATCCATTACAACATCATCCTATAATAGTTACAGCTCGACTGGATCCTCCAATTCCGAGCTGCTCTAATACAGTGTAAACAAAGATATGATAGAAACTGGCATTCATAAGGCAAGAAGTCTCCAAAGCTCGTACATAACCAGAACAACAATGCTTCATTAAAATTTTACAACCAGGGAGCTCTTCTCAACCATCGATCCTTACAAAAGTGGCCAAAATGCCCACATATACTTGGAACAAAAACACTAGAAGCTAAATCGAGGCATTGTATTGAAGACATTACTGCTTCACATTTACTGCGCCTGCAATCTCTGGACGTTCGTGAGCTTCATTCAGATGCAATCGTGTTCCATAGGGCCTGTGACTGAATTGACCAGCTTGCATCCATTCCTTGGCTTTCCATTTATGGAGGAAACGATGTCCAACTACCCTCAGTTGTTGCAATAACTGTTTCATTGGAATTGGGGAAGGACCTAGCCGATTATGTGCCTACAGGTCATGGAAACCTTCATATTTTGCCATTTGAATCTTTCCTGGAGACATCACGGTAGAACTGACGAGTTGATGTGAAGTGGTGAG
>ML778928.1:180922-219005 GCA_009831015.1 Picea engelmannii | reverse complement strand
TCTCCGATATCCCGATATGTGATGAGCCCCTTCTCCCGGGAATTAGCCCCTTCCGACTAGACCATGCTCCATATGACCTGTCCTTGTGCGACCGTGGTCCAACTTTCCATCGGGATTTCGGCGTTCTTGACGACACGATGTTTATGTCCGTTGAACTTGCGATTCCCCGAACCCCGATGGCTTATGGCCGCTGACTTGTTGACTGTCATCTCCTTGGTGCGTAGCCTGCCACCTGTCTTCCACTATTGAAAGCTGCCCTCGATATTGGGAAATCGGGCATCGGGATATAGGGATTTTTGCTACCATGTGTGCGGGGCTTCCAGTTTCCCGATCCCCAACTCTGTGGGATCTCTCGCCAAGTGTCACGGTTGACAGACGACTTTGATTCAGTCGGGAAATCGTGCATCGCAATTAACTCAGGTAAGGGTTTTCTGCCTTTAGAAACTCCGATCCTCCGATGGACTGAAATCCTGATTCCCCTTCTGATGTCTGTCACACATCCTGCCAAAATTAATGGCTAGGATCCCATTGGTTTTTCGAGACTCGAAAGATCTCGGCCGTCTTTCCCTTTAAAATCCCGATACCAAAAATGTTACTAACACATTGAACAGAGAGATGGAAAGAAGACCAAGAGAAACACATATCCTAAGTACTTAGTGAAGTGGAAATATCATCCAATGGAAGATGCAAGTTGGTTCACATATCATGATAATTTGAAGCATTGAAAGACAATGCAGGAGCTCATGGACAAGAGTCCATAAAAATTTTAACCAGAGGACACTTGATGCAATCCCCCTACTCCCTCGTAGGGCTACACGACCTCCTGGTCAAAGGATTTTCGATTCTCAAGTCAAATGACTCTCTGAAACCTCAATGGTCTCATTATGTGACTACACACATGCCCTTTCGGCTTGCTGGTGTAGGATTAATGGCACCCGTGACCTTCCCTTTCTCTTTCCTACGAAATCTCAAAGTGTTTGTAATTAGCTCCTTTTCGTATAAGCCCTCTCATAATATGAACTTGGGCGATGACCACATGATTGCGGGCACAGCCACAAGTGGTTTGAATTCAAACTATTTTTAGGCCCGTAATGCTCCTCTGGCCTCAACGTGTTCTTTTGACAAAACCACGGTTTGGATTGTGGCTCGCCCTCAATATTTTAAATTTCATACAACTCCTATCTCCGCAATGTTATGGGATCATCGATCTCATGATCTTGATGATACTGCCTGAACTAATGGTTCTGATCTACGTCTTCCATATCCACGGGCCAGATCTATCCCTTGAATATCAACGGATATGATCTTTTTGCAATTCCAGACTTCGGGGTTTTGAAATCTCAAACCCATCTCTCTTCTGTACTCCAATCCCACAGAGCTAACGATATACATAAACTTGTCCCGTGAAATCAACGATGTTGATCACTTTGAAACTTTGGGCTGCAGAGTTCTTAAAATTCAACCCTTTCCTTCTTTGGATTTTATCTGAAGACTCTGATCCACTGACGTGTGTCCTCCTGAGATCAATGGTTGTGATCCTTTCGCGCATCCAGACTTTGGACTTTTCAACTCTCAAATTTTCTCTCCCCACGAAGTATGCGGATTTCTGTTGCATGTCCTCTTGATCTAACGATCAAGGATTACTTTGGGACTTTACCCAGAGTGCATGGATATATTCCACGTCTCTCCTAGATCCGATGGCTCTGAATCACTTCAGGTATTCGAGGTTTGGTAGTCTCATTTCACAATTGAAATCCACAACAACTTTACCCAGAGCTCGTGATCTATTGACAAGTGTCCACCTATAGATCAAGGACTCTCATCTCTTCAGTTATTCGGGCTTCAGGTATTTCAACACTTCGATCTTCACCTTCCTCTGGATCTTTCGACCTGTTGACAGGTGTCCTCCTAGATCGAACGGTCCAGATTCACTCTGGCTCTCCATCTCTCTACACTTCAAAAATTTTACGTTTCAAACTTACCTCCTGTCAGACTCAGGTATATGACAGTTCATATCCACTCTCGATACCTGACACTTGAAGTTCACCCAGAACAATCTGATGGCTTAGATTTGTTCTTGCGATTAGACAATTGAGATTCTACTTCGTGTTTTCGGCTCTTTGGGCTTTAGAAATATCATTTCTCAACCCTTGTTGAATTATCTCTCCTAAGTGTGAGAAGCGCTAAGGCTCGTGTACCTTACTCTAATCATATGGTTGTTGATCCATTGTACTCTGATCCAACGACCATTGTCACTCCTCCTCTTGAACTTCTAATCTCTCTGACTTAGAAGATTTTCTAAGTGTTCTAAAGTTTCAAATATTTTCTCCTCCTATGAGTTCAACTCTTGGATATCGTCAACACCTGTGAAAGTTCTATCCATTCTAAGCTTCGTCCTTAAAGGGATTTTTTATTTCCCAAGCATACCTTGCATTCTCAGGATTTCTATAACTCAAATCGAAGGATTTTTTGAAAAGAAATTCTTCTCTACCACCTGGTGTTCCTCAGTTTCAGATTCTTCGATGCTTGGTCACTCTTTGACGTTGTGCACACCTTGCACCTGGTCTATGTTCTCTTTGTTCTCTCTGAACTTCTCTGAATCACTCTAAGATTCAATCGATGAATTCTTTGGATTCAAAATGCACACCTTGCATACAAGTGTCAGAAGAGAAACAATTGAAACTCATCCAGTTTCGTCACGAACTCATACAGTCAACCTCTCGAACAATCATACATGAACGAAAAATGAAAAAAATCATACACATAGAATATCAAATTCATTCAATCACACGTTAAATGAACACAGTCCAAGGATTTGGGACAATTCTGTATGTTCTATTCATTCATGAAAACAAAATTACATAGCATTTCTTCTACTCTAATATGTTCTACTGATCTTTATGATCTCTTTGATCTCTATATTCTTCTCCCTATTTTGTCTATCTTATTACAATGAAACAATGAAAACTATCTAAGGAATGGCTCCATGAGATCTCTTCGTCATGTCTACAACCTATCCTACCAAACTCTTAGCGGTTACCTACTCTGTCCTATTAAAATAGCTAACAGTTATTGCCAAATGAGAGTCAACACTCCATATCTACAATCCCTTATAGTCTTTCACGACTTTATAAACGAGTTAAATTTTTAAAATGTTGTTTACAAAATATCTCAACAACCCGATTTAATTCTGATTTAATTTCTGATTTGAAACTCCGTCATGCTGAGATGTCATTCCTTTGCCTCAATTATTGTGTTTTGACTTTGAAGGAGATGTTCATGCATCACTGATCTAGTTGGACCAACTATAACAAAGGGATTAAAAGGTGATAAATAATTTATGTTATTAGTTGATAAAGAATGACCGCAATTTGCTTTATATTTAATAAGTCAGAATCTTTTGAAAACTTCAAAATCTACAAGGAAATGGTTGATAATGAAAGGGATTCAAAAATCAAATACTTGAGATCTTATAATGGAGGAGATTCATTTCAAAGGAATTTATGGACTACTGCAGTAGTCATGGAATAAAAAGTTAATTCTTCGCTGCTAGGACACCTCAATAGAATGGAGTTTTTGAAAGAAAGAATAAGAGAGTACAGGAAATGGCTCGAACAATGCTAATGGATTCGAAAATGACAGATATTTTTTGGATATAGGAAGTGCATACAACAATTCACATTCAAAATAGAGTAATGCTCAGAAACAACACTAGAAAAAATCCTTACAAGCTATGGAAATGAAGACCAACAAATGTAAAGAACTTTAGAGTTTTTGGAATAAAATGATACATCAAAAGAGAAGATAGAAGAATGGGAAAGTTTGACTCTCGTGTGGACAAGAATGAAAACAAAAAGAAAATGAAGAAGGTGGTGGAAAGTATCAACATAACAATTGATGAAACAAGTAGACAAGAATTAAAGGAAGAAGAAAATCAATAAATTGAACAACTTTACGAAGAATAAACAAAAGCTAAAGAAGAAGGGGAAGATGAAGAGGATTTGACAGAAACAGAAGAGAAAGTTCAACAAGTAACTCCAAAAACACATAGCAGAAAATTACAGAAGAATCATCCTTCACATCATATTATTGGAAAAAAAAGACACAGGAGTTGTGACTAGAAGAAGAATTTGTTCACCCGAACAAACACACCTAGCACTCAGAACTACAATTTAACCAACCTATTTTGAAGAGGCCAGTAAAGATGAATTTCGGAACAAGTCCATGGATGAAGATCTGGATCAAATAGAGAAAAATGACACTTGGGAATTGGTTCCAAGACCAAAGGATAAGAATGTGATCGGTACAAAGTGGTTATACAGGAATAAATTGAATGAAGATGGACAAGTTACAAGGAACAAATCTATATTGGTATGTAAACTATATGCACAGGTTGAAGGAATCGACTTTGAAGAGAAATTTGCGCCAGTTGCCAGAACGAAATAAATATGATTTCTTTTATCTTATGCATGCTCCAAAATTATTAAAGTGTATCATATGGACTTAAAATAAGATTTTCTAAATGGGGAACTTGAAGAATAGGTCTACATTAAACAACCAAAAGGATTTCAGCTGTCAGAGAACGCATATTATATGTCTAAATTAAAGAAGTCCTTGTATGGTCTAAAACAGGCTCCTAGAGCATGGTACTCTAGACTGGATAAATATCTACAACAACTAGGGTTTAGAAAAGGAAGTGTAGACAACAACCTCTACATCAAGGTAAGTCAAGATAGTATTTTATTAATTTAAGTTTATGTTGATGATATTATTTTTGGTAGTGATGCTGACAGGTTAAGAAAAAAAATTGCAAAGTATACACAAAATGAATTTGAAATGTCATTACTTGGAGAACTATCCTTCTTTCTGGGACTTCAGATACGTCAAAACAACAAAGGAATTTTTATTTCTCAAGCCTAGTATATTAGAGAAATGATAAAGAGGTTCAGAATGGAAGATTGCAAACCAGTTGCAAGTTAAGAAAAGATGATGATTCAAGGTATACAAATCAGAGGCAATACACGTCAATGATTGGTAGACTATTATATGTGACAACATCCAGACCATATGTAATGCAGGAAATTTGGCAAGTGGCATGATTTCAAGCAACAAAAAAATAATCAGATGTATTAGTAGTGAAGAGGATTTTAAGATATCTCAAAGGAACATAAGAGTTTGGATTATGGTATCCAAAAGGAAAGGATCTATCACTTATTGCTTACACAGATGTGGATTGGGCAGGTTTTATTGATGACCAACGAAGCACCACTTGAATAGTGTTCTACTTGGGTGAGTGCTTAGTATCATTGCTAAGCAAGAAACAATCATCAGTATCTCTATCTACAGTTCAGGAAGAGTATATTGCAGCAACAACATGTTGTACACAGGTTCAATGGATGAAACAAACTATGACAGATATACAATTTGAGTATGATGAGCCCATTTCAATCTATTGTGATAATAAAAGTGCCATCGTTATCTCAAGGAACCTGGTGATGCACTCTAAGATGAATCACATTCCAATCAAGTATCACTTTCAATGGGAATAGGTTGCAGAAAAGAATATCGGAGTTGAGTATGTGGGCACAAAAAAACAAGTGGAAGACATATTTACAAAACCACTTCCATGGGAAGCCTTTGAGTATCTTCGTCAGAGACTCAGAGTTATTTCTACTCCAAAATGAATTCTTTTGAGTTATTATCTTATATTTCTTAGATGTACATGAGGAGGCACCATAAAGAGGACAATTCAGGTTGGGAGATCAGATAGTTAAGTTAAGGGTAGAAACCCTCGATGGAAAGATACCTGCGATTGATGACAAATGGGGAGGGATTTATTAGATGTAGAGGACAAAGGCATGAATCTAGGGGGAGAAATGGTCGCAGAGATGATGAGGACAAATGCATGGTTCCATGAGGAGCATGAGTGATATGACTTCAATATTGCATGCCATGATTTCATTATTGCATCAGATTGTTGCCATCAATGCCAAAGGGGGAGATTTTTTATTAAGGTTGGTTCTCATTGATGCCAACCCTTGAAGAAAGTATGGTAGTGAATTCTGGTAGCACAAAGATTTCAGTAATGGAGTCAAGGTTGTTTCATGTATAATGGTATGAGTTTTAATATATTTGAAGATAATAATATTTTATATGGATAGTGCATGTCATTCCATTTCTGGTTGTATGTGGAATGTCACATAACTCCTCACGGTTAGAGAATTATGGCCATGAAAAGTTGGGGAACTCATGTTTTTGTAATGGACCAAATTTTGTTTAATGGATAATGGTATGAGTTTTGATATATTTTTAGGTAATACTATTCTATATATATATTACATGTCATGCCATTTTTTGTGGTATGTGGAACGCCGCATAACTCCTCACGGTTTGAGAGTTATGGCCTTACGAAGTTGGAGGACCCTCATATGTCATATAGAAGCCCCAAAAATTCAAAGTAGTCAAAGTGGTTTAAGAGATTCTAGAAGGTAAATAATAAAGTGAAGTGATGAGTCTACTATAATTCAAAGTGCATACAAAAGAAATTATTTAAATAATAAATTTAATGGAGAAATTAGAAGTGGGTTAATCCTAAAATAAAGAAAGTGGGCAAAGTGACCTAGAAGATGCTTCTAAAGAAGCTACTTGGAGAGTATAAATAAGAGGCAAGGATATCTCATTTTATATCGCAGTTGATCATATTCAAGGGAGGATAAATTGCTTTGATGATGCTTTCTAAGGTATGTTATTTACAGGTCTTCTCACGATTTTCGCAATAATGTTTTTTCTAGAATGATTCAGATAGTGAAATTGATAGGAAATTTAATAAACATATCCAAGTATCTGTGGTAAAAAATTCATCTTGTGGGTCATTTTATTTTTGGAGTTAAAATCTGTGGAAAATAGGGTTTGTGGCTAGTCCTGAAACTAGTCTAAAAGAGGTGTTTCAGGTAAAAATGTCATAACTTCTTCATAACATATCCAAATTTAGTAAGACCAAATTTTCTGGTTATATTACATTATTTAGTATTCTTTGTAACATTTTCAGATCGATTCAATAAATATTCTGTGCGGGGCACGCTCTACAATGTCGCTCTATAGAATAAGCCAAAATTGAGCAAGGTATGCTATTTTTTCTATAAATCCTTTTCTGAGAGGTTCCAAGTAGTGAAACCTGGAGGAATTGCATAAAACAAACTAAAGAACATTGTGTACTATTTTCAGTTTTTTATTCATTACAGGTACATAGTTATGATTATTTCAAGTTAGGGTTGTTGACTAATCCTAAACTAGTCATGTGAGACTAAAGAAAAGTTTGATGAAAATGCTAGTCTCTTGTTGTCAAAGTTAAGGAAGGTTTTCAAGTATGTGATCATATACGCCAGGTCTATTACAGAGTTACAAATCATATTTTGATGATGAAATTGATGGGGTATTTTGGTTATGTTACATGTTGGGTACATGGTTGAGACAAGTAGTTGATGGGTTGGCACATACATGAGGTGTATAGTTGATGATGTTGGTACATATTGATGAGTCATAGTTGATGAGTAGTTGACACATTATTGGTACATACTTGGTAAATGGTTGAATGCACTTGTTTATGGTACATGTTGATTACAGTTTTTTTGGTACATGTTGGTGCATGGTTGATGCACCTAGTTCTGGTACAGGTTGAGGTGCATGTTGATGCATGGTTCAGGTTTATTGGTACATGTTAACAGTGGTATATCTCACAATGATAGTGTGACAGTGGTTCCATCATTCTACTTCTACTTCATGGCGGTTGGCTAGGGCAGGACAGGTGATTGTACCCACCTTTAGGTTGTATCCGAAGAACATAGCGGGTTGTAGCCTCCTTCTAGTTCTAGCCAGAGAATAGGGGAGTTGGAGCTTCCCTCAGGTTGTAGCCTGAGAAACAAGGGGGTTGGAGCCTCCTTCCAGTTACAGCTGGAAACCAAAGGAAGTTGGTGCTTCCAATGAATGTAATTCTTCAAGACATATAAGAAAAAACATTCTGTATTTTTCTCCCACTTTGGGTTTCCATGTAAAACACTGGCGTATTGTTTATGTGTATGATTGTTCATTTGTTCATTGCTTATTTTCTCTGTAGTTATTGGATGATAATGCTATATTGATATAACACATGGATTATATGGTTAAAAAAGATTAAATTTCTCTATTACTGATTCACCCCCCCTCTCTATAATCCAACAAGATAAGAATCTATCTGACTGTACCAAGCTATGGGAGATTTCTTTAATCCATACAGTTCTTTATTCTATATGTACACCTTGTCTTCTTGTCCTTGAACCTCATAACCTTGAGGTTCTTCCACATACACTTTTTATTCTATGTTTCCATTAAAAAATGTTGACTTTACACCGATATGATAAAATGACCACTTGTATTGTGCGGTAATGGCTAAGACAGTTCTGACTGTGTCCATGCACACAACCGGTGCAATTGTTTCAATGAAATCAATTCCAGGTTTCTATGTAAAACCTCTTGAAACTAACCTTTCATTGTACTTCTGGACATTTCCATATGCATATTTCTTTGTTTTCTAAATCCACTTGACACTTATAACATCCTTGTCTTTAGATACATCTTCCAATTTCCATGTCTGGTCATTCTCTATGCATTTTATTTCTCCATCCATGGCTTGTTCCCATACATTATCTTTGAAAACTTCTTCAAAAGTTTATGGATCCTCTACTTTTGAAAACAAAGAAAAAAATAAAAATGAATTTGATGTGTCCTCATTATAGATGTCGTGCAAAATTCTTTTCTTTCTTGTAGCAGACTTGCTAGTGTTGGATCTAGATATCTAGAACTACTTGGACTTCTTGTTGATGTTTGTTGCGCTCTATGTGTAGACTGTGCACTTATTGTTCTTAATGGAGTATTATGCATTGTGATTTGTGTCATTGTGCCAGATGAAGAATGTACTGCACACATTCACATGGTTGGTGCTCAAACCACTTCATATTTTGTTTCATCGTGCTCTGTTGCATCAATAATTTTGACTGTATTTTCTATGCTTCCATCCCATGTTTCATTCTCCACGAACTAAAGATGGTTGATGATTATGAATTTTCTTGTGACAGGGTCATACATCTTCTATGTTTTTGTGTCTTCATAATACAAAAACAAATATACATTGATTTCCTTTGTTGTCGAGCTTCTTTCTCATCTCATATGGAACATGTGTGTATGGAACACAACTAAAAACTTTTAAGTGCATGACATTGTGCTTCATACCTTTCCAGGATTCTTAAGGAACTTTGTTCTTCACACTCTTTTTTGGACCTCTATTCATGATGTATACTAAATTTTCTATTGATTCATCCCAATACTCATTTGACAAATGTTTGGTTGCAAGCATACTATGCACAATTTTCATGATGGTTATGTTCTTTATTTCTATGACACCATTATGTTGTGGTGTATATCATGCGGTAAATTATTTGTAAATGCCATGATCTTTACAAAAGTTCTAAGATTATCTTGAGATGTATTATCCTCTTCTATTAGTTCTTAGTCATTTGATGTAATAACAAATCTGGTTCTCCATGAGTGACATAAACTGTTGAAAACAACCCAATGTGCCAAATTTATGGCTTAAGAAATAAATCCATGTCTTTCTTGAGAAGTCATTAATAAATGTCAGAAAATAAGTAATTATATAGATGGAGTTTGCATTGGTCCACAAAATTATGAGTGTACAATTTCCCGCGGATCTTTTTATCTGTAAGATTTTCCATTTGGAAATGATTCTCTATGATGCTTGCAAAATATCCAGCCTTCACATATCTTTTTTTGTTTCTCAATCAATGGAAAACCTTTTACCATATCCTTTATGTGTATCAGATTCAGTCCTCCAAAGTTCAAATGTCCAAATATTAAATTCCATAGCAAGGAATCATCATGTACTTTAGACTGAAATGTTGTCTTCATTTTTGTACCATTTTCTCCTTTCTTGGTAATGTGCACACTATTTTCTTCATTGGAACTACGTGCACTTTTTGTTGTAAATGGAACGTGTGAATGCACATATTTTGCTTTACCAATACCTTGTGTTGTGTTTTTCTTCTTGGCTAGCTTCAATGTCAATGTGAACATTTTGTTGCTTCTCATCTGGATTCCTACAATAAGTTTATTTCTTTGATATTGGTCCATAATCACAGCGTGATTATATTCCATGTAGATTATGTATCCTTTATGTAAGAATTGTCATGTGTTCATCATATTATGCTTCATATTAGAAACATAATATATATTAGGCATAAATTTTTGTTCTCCATGCTTAGTTAAAATGTTTATGTTGTCTTTGCCTGAGAAAGTGACTTCGATATATGTTCCAAGTGTAACACTGGTTTGGACTGACTCATCCAAACTAGAAAACAATTATGTGTTTCCTGTCATGTGGTTGTTGTAGCCGGAATCTAAATACCATATGTCACATGGACTTTCTTGAGCAACATTGCATTCAACTGGGGAAATTATAGGCATTGCCTCAATGCACACTATAAACATAGGTTTGGTTTGGTTATTTGCATTGTTTGATTGATCTTGACCTTGCTTGTTTTGATTATACAATCTCTTTTTTCACTCATATGCATAATGTCCGTACTTTTTATAGTAATAGAACTCAATCTTTGATTTTTAAGTTTTGTGACCACTTGGCTGACTGGTATTTGGGTTTTGACCTTTTCCACTAGTATTTCCAGGACTGCTATTGTGTCCACCTCTAACAGAACTTCTTTCTTTACCTCTAGATTTATCTCTCCCCTTTACTCTTCCATGACTTATAGATGAATATGTGGAAATGGATTCTCTAATGACATACTTGACCTATTCAATCAATGTTCATGATTAATGATGAAATCTTGCAGTTCATCTAGACCAAACTGACTCAATTCTTTGTTCTCTTCTAGAGTCACAACTAGAGTATCAAATTTAGGAGGAAGTCTCCTAAGTACCTTCTCAACAAAGTTTCTATCCTCTATGGTTTCACCATGAGACTTAATCTGATTTATCAGACCAATGACATGGATGTAAAATGAATCTACTGAATCTTAATCTTTCATTGATAGAGTTTCAAAATCTCTTCTAAGAATTTGTATTATAGAAGTCTTGACTTTGTCCATACCTTGATAAGAGGTATGTAATATGTCTCATGCCTACTTGGCTTGTTTTGTTGATGCAACTCTTGGGAGTATGCTCTCATGCATCACTTGTTGTATGTAAAACATCATCTTTCCATCCTTCTTTCTTTGATATTTCAAGACATCCTTCTCAACTTGTGTGAGGGAATTATATGTTGTCCGATCTACCATTTCTAGATAACCATTTTCAATTATCGTCCGTACATATTGGCCTCGGAACAATGCCTTCATCGTCAAATACCACATCTCATAATTCTTGATTATAAAAGTGGGAGGTTTAATATTTGAGGTAGAAGACATATTTCACCTTTCAACAGAGTTTTTGGTTTTGAATTTGTTCTCATAGAACCTTATTTTATCAACTTTCTCTTGATCAACTTGCTCTGATACCATATCTAAGATCTTCAGCGCACACACTATTCTGCGTAGCATGGTTTCAAAATACTTTGTGCCACAAACTTTTCCATTGAACACTCAGGAATTATCGCAGAGTTCACAAACTACACGATTTACTATGGGCTGTGAAATAACACTTAATCGAATGATTTATTGATGCAAAATAACAAAGTTCTATGCTTAGCACATAAACTCAGAAATACGATAGAAACTCAGAATACACATGAATTGTCAACAGATAAGATGCTTGATATATAATAACTCTGACGTAGCACGCAAATACAAAATAAGATAACTGTGACGAGCTTCAGCTCGAGAAACCTCTAAATAACTTTTGCAACTTAAAATACATACACAGATCTTGAGCTCTCAGTATTCTTGGACTATCTTCAGTTGTTGTTTCTCCTCTCGATTGTTCTCTCTACATCTGATGTATTTTGACAGACTATAGACTCAGATTTATATGAGCTGCGACTGAGACTTTCTGTAGAAGTAAAACCTAACTCAATATTAAAGATGAACATTAATATGATTGACTCTTCAACTACTTTACGGAAACCGAGAAGATAATATCGGCTCCATTTATAACTCCCCTGCTTGCAGACTGACTTCGAGTGAGTTTGAGTAAACATGTGACTTTGCATTTGTAGACTGTCAATTCGACTCACTAACAAAACTACTGTCGAATTGACTGAGAAAAAAATTGACGAAGATGTGAGGATCTCACCGACTTGTAATTACTATTTCCAACAACTCTATCGCTTAATGATGCTAATGCAAATAAAACAACTAAAGAACATAGGAAAATATTTGTTTTTCTATGTTTCGGAACATCATATTTTATAAAAGAAGTTTAGGTTTAAATTAATATTCAATATCTTATGAAGTGGGTTTAAGTTTAAAATGGGAGGATATTTTTTTTTCAAATAGTGCTAGATAATTCAATTTTATCTTTATTACTTTATATGTAATTCTATTTCAAAATTGCTAAAATTAAATATAGATATGTTGTATATAACAAAATATTTTTAAAACCTTGTTGAAATCAAATATAGATATGTTGTATATAATAAAAAATTGATTTTTTGAAATTATATATATATATATATATATATATATATATATATATATATATATAATAAAAAATTGATTTTTTGAAATTATATATATATATATATATATATATATATATATATATATATAATTTAAAGAAATTACAATTTTTAATATAAAAAAAAATTAAATAAAAAAAATTCAATTATTTAAATATTTAATATAAATTTATACTAATTTAAATATTAAACAACATAAATAATTAATAATAATAAAAATAGCTCCAAGAATTATCTCACATAGTGATCACGTAATAAAACCTTTAATGCAATATAATCCCTCAACTTTTATGAGAGGGTCTAAACTACCATATATTAAAGAGTATGTGTTAAAAAAACCTTTAATGCAACATAACAACTCTATAGAACTACATGTAGTTTTGAAAATATAAGTCTGAATAAAAACTCTACATAACTCAACTACATGTAATTTTGAAAATATAAGTCTAAATTCTATGAAATAAACCACTCCTAACAAATTATAAGTGTAAATGTTTTAAAATAAATGTGTCTCCATGTCTTATGAAGTTTACTCTTAAATTTTATGAAATAGTAAATACTTCAATGGAGTTAACAACAAATTAGATATCAAACGATTCAACCGATCACCATTCTTGAATGAATATCTTCAAGAAGCTAACCTTGTTGGAATGGCCGAACTCCCGATATCTTTAGAAGGGTATAAGCTACCCACCAGTCACGACTAGTTAATAATTTTCAAGCTTAACATTATTGCCAAATGAAAAAAATTACATTATGCCTTATGTTCCACGGTCACTTCATAAAATAAAAAGTAGGTTAGTTCTTGAATGGTGTTTCAATGTTTCCCCACAAATAAAACACCTTATAAAAAAATTACACGGTCAGTTCAGAAAATGAAAAGTAGGTTAGTTCTTGTATGGTGCTTCAATGTTTCCCCACAAATAAAACACCTTATAAAAAATTTATTTTAAAATAGTTTGCCTTGAAGTCGAGACCTCTCTCTTCATATTTGGGACTTAGTTGCACACTTGCGATAGGCACGGCAGGTTGCATAGTAAACAAAAAAAAAATAAAGCAAGTGTCATCTTTATTTCTTGTGACTACTATATCCTGCGACTATTTTCAAGCTCGCTCCTCGAGGTGCCGCCCAGATGTGCATTGCATTAAGCTATGCACTCTAAAATATCAAAAAAGGAAATAGTTTTAGAATTAATTACCTTGCATTGTTTTTGGGATATCTCAAAGCCATTGTGTCATCTTTATTTCTTGTGACTACTATATCCTGCGACTATTTTCAAGCTCGCTCCTCGAGGTGCCGCCCAGATGTGCATTGCATTAAGCTATGCACTCTAAAATATCAAAAAAGGAAATAGTTTTAKAATTAATTACCTTGCATTGTTTTTGGGATATCTCAAAGCCATTTTGTTTTGTTAKGCAACAAAAGAATAAATTTAACAAGATTTTAATGGAAAAGAAAATAAAACTAAGAACAAATGAGACACAACAACAATCACACGATTAACATAATGATTTACATGGAAAACTCAATAGAATCTTATTATTCCATGGAGAATTACAATAGCCAATCACATGCTCCTCCTCTTTTTCGACATAGTGTGTTGCAATACATCATTCATTTCTCACTTCATCGTATATGTAGCATCTATCAAGAAGTTAAGAAAAATGAGTACAATATGATCCACGAGTTACACAAACTGTTTATTATAGTGTGCAAGCATGCACATTCTATTTTAAGTTGATTTGTTATGCATGCAACCACATGGGAAATTAGTTGTCATGTTTTCAACAATCTCCACCTTGACAACAATTTGCCTGATATATCATGCACAAATTTATTCATCTCCTTTTCTGAAATCCAAGAGAAACCAAACACCATCACAACCCTGCAACTTATCTAACAATATTGTTACGTGAACATGTTTGCACAATTCTCTCATGTATGGACCATTATTCCTCAATCAATAACCTTTTTTATAAACCGATGCACTTGTCCCATATTGATAAGCCAGAATGTCGATCAAATGCACAACACTTTGACCACAACAGAGCACATCATCCTGTACTTATCCAAACTTACTTGGTGGATTCTTGCATTCTTGCAAGACATAACCTAAGGCAGGTCTCCTTTTGTTCAAATGTCATGAATCACAACCACATACTAAATCATTGCAAACACTCTAGGTGATACTTGTGCTTTTGTGTTTGAAAAACCCATTTCCATGCTCTTCACCTAGTTTTTCCATGTGTCTATTGACAATACCAACTGCATGTGAAATGCTTACCATTTTCCATCGCAATCATCAAAATTCCTACTAGAATATGATACTCGAGACATATAACCCTTTTCTTCTTCATTGATTAGGACATAAACCTGAAGGAAAAATTACAATGGAAAGCCAAAGGGATTTTACTAGTTTCATATTATTCATACTGAATTTTCTTAGTATCTTCACCACATAATTTTGTTGTGATAACCAAGTTTAACCTATTTTCTCTGTCTATGTATTTACATGCCCAAGATTAGCTTTTTTACTCCTAGATCCTTCATCTCAAATGGCCTGACCAACCAAGCCAACCTGTTGGTCTAAAACATGATTTTTCTTGCAACAAGAATAACATTTAAAATAGTAATAATAAATATACCATAAACACAATGGCTATACTCACTTCTTGTAAAATATGGCTCACCATGAAGGAATCAAACATCTTGTACCATTGCCTAGAATGCTTCAAGCCATATAGTGATCCTTCAGTTTGCAAACAAAACTTTTGTTGCAATCCTGAACTAACCATTCTGGTTGTTCCATATACATCCCCTTATCCGAAACACTCCATGTAAAATAATTTTAACATCTAGTTGTACTTACTCAAAATCGAGTAATACAACTAGTGCTAACACAACATGAATAGAAACAAGGTTTTAAAAACTGGTGAGAAACTTTCATGGAAATCAATACCTTCCAAATTCCCTTCTCCTACTAGTCATGCTTTGAACCTTTCATATTTTTACTATATTTGATTTTATAAAAGGAGATTCATCAAACACTACATCTATGTCCATGATGATTATATGGGTAGTAGGATCCCGCATTTTTCATCCCTTAACATCATCACCATATGAAATATCTACATGTTTGAGATGTGTCCTAATTAGAATGTTGGTAAAACATAATCATCACAACCAGGTAATTTCACATTTGAGTAATCACAAGATGACTTTTTCATACCTTTTCTGGAATCTTCCATTCTTTTGCAATCGATTCTGACTGAGTTACCAAATAGCACAACTGCTTCTTCCCACAACTATTGTTGTAACTTGGTATTACTCAACATGCCCTTTCAATCCGATCTTCCTTGCAACAATTTCCAAGTTCCATGGATATGAAATTACCTTCATCATATATTCTCAAACACTTGATTGACCTATCAATATTCATTTAACTACAAATCTATAAACACATCATCCTTTCTATAAACCCACCTTTCAAACATGGACACACTGCTACATCTTGAACTTTGCATTCGAAAAAACCTTGACCAAATCCATCCAAGCCGATCCAAGTGAACATTTTTTGCTCACCTCTAGAGAATTTACATTGGAGTCTTAGTGGTCCACCTTAGCATGAACATTCCCTTGACAAAATCCAACCAAGCTGATCAAGTAAGACTTCATCGCTTACCTCCAAGCCCTTTTACAATGGATTTCACCAAGCCTTTTATGGGCTTCATTACATGCAATACATGGACACAATACCACCAAATGCCTTAAAAACATGGACCCAAAAAAACCATGTGATTTGACCTAAAGAACATATTTAACTCGTTAACTCTTTCACCGAGTTAAGGTTGAACCAACATGCATGCACCCCCTCACATATTCAATCTACCTAAATATATATCTATACTTTTCATAGGTGACCCAATAAACTAGGAGTATGCATGCCTATCCAGGTCTTACAAACGTATTCTCATTTACATGCAATCAATAAGTTTTACAAATCCAAGGTAAATAATTTTTTTTGTTCTTTCACAGTGACTGAACCATCATCGCTCTTACTATTTCCTTGTTGTACAAGAAGATCCTGCATATTGAGGTTACATAACTCAAACTTTGAACTATACACTTTTTCCATTAGCACAAACATTCCAAAAAACTACAACTTTTAAAACCAAGAGTTTTCTTATGAAGAAACAATTTTATAGTTCAAGATTCAAACCTAAAACATTTAATAAAAGTTTTAAATCCAAAATATAAATATTTTAAAAACATTTTATTTAAATAAAAGTGTCCACCTCTCCATTTATAAAATCAATCCTCTATAAAATATTAGTGAAACACATTTTCCTTTATAAATCTTTAGTATATATGCATTACTTAAGACCTTCTTACCATAAAACAAAACTTCCACCTTAAACGTACCTTATGCATTCCACTTATTTTTCCATAACGGTGATCCTTTTAATAGAACTAAAATATGCTTTATATATTACCTTAAAAACAAATGTCCACCATTCATACCTTTCGAGTTCTCTTCAAATATCCAATTCTGTGAATATACCAATGTACAAAGGTTATCTCTTCCATGCAAGGTGTATTGAGCGATGAACATTGGTTATCCTTCCCCTTTTATGCGATGATCTCCAAGTATTCACACATTTTCTTCCATATTGCTTCTTTTACACTCACAACATTGTCTCACCAGAACTGTTGGGTAGCGAAAGAAAAACATAGCATAAAAAATGAGAACAATAAAGCTAACACAACACAATACCAATCACACAAATGATAGAGTGATTTATGTGAAAACCCAATGAGGAAAAAAACCACAGGCAACGATAATCAATATTATTTTATTCAAGGGAGAATTACTATAGCAAACCCAAGCATACAACCATCCTCTCCTCTCATACCCTGCTCTCTTCTCCTTGCAAAAGCTTGCACTCACATTGAACTAACACCTCTATGGGTATGCTTGTATATATAACATCTATCACTCAGTTACACAGACCGATCATGAATAGATCACTCAGTTACATGAACAATTCATAAATATAGTGCATTCATGCACATTAACATAGCTGCATTGCATGTTCATGTGACCGCATGAGGAAATTTTTTGGCATGTTTCCAACAATCTCCACCTTGACAACCATTTACCTGATATATCATGCCCTTAAATAATTCATCACCATTTTTGCAAGACAAGAGAAGCCAAACACCATCACATCTCCGCAACTTCTCTGACAATATCGTTACGTGAACATGCCTGCACGCTTCACTCCATAATTGACCATTATGTGTCCATCAGTAACTTGTCTAATAAATTGATGCACTTGTCCAAATATCACAAATCACTGCAACCATTTTAGGTGATACTTGTGATTTTTTATTTGAAGCACCCATTTCTTTTCTGTTCACCTGGTTTTGTCATGTGTCTACTGACAACACCAACTTCATGTGAAATTATGACCAGTTATCCATCGCAATAATCAAAATTCCTACTATAATATAATACTCGAGACATATAACCCTTTTCTTCTTCATCAATTAGGACATAAACCTTAAGAGAATTTACAATGGAAAGACAAAGGGATTTTATCAGTTTCACATTATTGATACTGAATTTCTTGAGTATCTTCACCACATACTTCTGTTGTGATAACCAAGCTTACAATATTTCTTATATCTATGTATTTCCATGTCCAAGATTTATTTTTCTTCTCCAAGATCCTTCATAACAAATGTCCTAACCACCTGAGCCAACCTATTGATCTCAACCATGCTTGTGTTTGCAACAATCAAAACATATAACACCAAGATAATGAAGATACCATAAACATAATGGTTATACTCACTTCTTGTAAAATTTGGCTCACCATGAAGGAATCAAACATCTTGTACCATTTTCCTATTATTCTTCAAGTTGTACAATGATTTTTTTGAGTTTGCTAACAAATCTTATATTGTGATTCTGAACTAACCATTCTAGTTGTTCCATATACATCCCCTTATCCAAAAAACTACATGTAAAATAGTTTTAACATCTAGTTGTACTATCACAACAAGTGCTAACACAACATGAATAGAAACAATCTTTTAACAACTGGTGAGAAACTTTCATGGAAATCAATACCTTCCAAATACCTTTCTACTATGAACCATGCTTTGAACCTTTCAAATTTTACTATGTTTGATTTTATAAAAGGAGATTTATCAAACACTGCATCTCTATCCATGATGATTCTCTGGGTAGTAGGATCCCACAGTCTTCACCCATTAACATCATCACCATATCAGAGATCTACCTGTTTGATCTGGGGCCTACCTAGACTATTGATAAAAAATATAACCACCACAACCGAATAATTTCACATTTGAGTAATTACGAGATGACTTGTTTATACCTCTTCCTGAATCTTCCTAGATTTTGCAACCGATGGTGACATAGTTACCAGATATCACAACTGCTTATGTCCACAACTATTGTTGCAACTTGGCATTACTAAACATGCCTATTCAATCCCAACTTTGTTGCAATACTTCCAAGTTCCATGGATATGAACTTGCCTTCATCATATATTCTCAAACACTTGATTGACCTACACACACATAAGCCTTTCTACAGACCCACCTTTCTAAACTAGACACAATGCTCCACCTTGAACTTTGCATTCGAACAACCTTGACCAAATCTCACCAAGTAAGCCTTCACCGCTTACCTCTAGGTCCATTTACAATGGAGCTTACCAAGCCTTTTATAGGCTTAATTACATCGAATACCTGGACACAATACCATGGGATACCCAAAACACATGCACCCAAGAAACCACCTTCTTTGACCTAAAACTAGATTTAACTCATTAACTCTTTCACCGAGTCAATGTTAACCCAACATGCATGCACCCCACATATTCAATCTACCTAAATCTATGTCTAGACTTTTCATAGGTGACCTGATAAACTAGGGGTACGGATACCTATCTAGGTCTTACAAAGATATTGCCATTTACATGCAACCAATAATTTGTACAACTCCAAAGTAAATACTTTTTTTTTATAATTATTTCACGGTGACTCAACCATCACTACCCTGTAGCTTCTATGTGAACACAAGTCGAGAGACACAATAAAAAGAAAAAACTTCATAATCCATACCTGTAGTTGAATTTCCTTCTTTTGTGGAGTCCTCTTTGGATGCTTGCTGTCTTTTCCAACAATCGATCTTGAGATTCCCAGATTTTCCACAAAACCAACATTTTGCCTTACCATTACTGTATTTTGACTTAAACTTGGATGTACCTTTTTGATCTTTGCCTCTTTATGTAGATTGAACTCTGAACACCATTACTTTTGCTATGGAGGTTTCTTTATCGAATGTTTTCCTTATATCCTTAGACAAAAAAGCTCCCACAACAGTGTCATAATCAATGACATTTGTTGTGTTAAACCACACAGTTGTGACCATATCATCCCAAGAATCAAGCAACGAACACAATAGCATAACCACCTTGTCCTTTTCTTTGAAATTTACTTCCATATTAGTTAATTGACAAATCAAAGTATTGAAAACATTCAAGTGATCAGTAATTTCCACACCTTCTTTCATCCGCAAGATGTACAACTGCCTCTTCAAGAAGATTTTGTTTAACAAGTTATTTTTCATATATAGACTCTCCAATTTGGTCCACAAACCTATTTCTTTTGTCTCTTCAACGATGTTAAACAACACCTCATCTTCCAGACACAAACGAATAGTACTAAGGGATCTTGCATCCAGATCCTCCCAATCCTCGTCTGTCATGCTTGCAGGTTTCTTTGACTTTCCATCCAAGGCCTTTTGCAATTCTTGTTGCATAAGAAGATTTCGCATCTTGAGCCTCCATAATGCAAAGCTATTCTTACCACTAAACTTTCCACCTCAAACTTGAAACTTTGCATCTTCTCCATTAGCACTAAAAACCATCCAAACCAAACTTATAATACAAAGCCTTTATATGGAAGAACCAATCTTACGTTCAATATTGAAGCCACAAATAAAGAAAATATTAATTTAAAAGATTTAACCTCAAAAAAACCTTTTAAAAAACACATCCACCTCTTCATATAAAGTCAATCCGCTTATGTATTAGCCTTCACATAAAGGTATATTAAAATGAATCTTTTAATAAAGTCTTACCCCCGCGAATCTCATTCATAGTAAAAAGTCAAAACTCATACCTCTCGAAAGATTTGTGCATATCAAACAAGAAAGGTCTATTTCATACCATGAGTTCTCTTGACAAAGCCTTCCACAAATTTTCAATGTGAATAATCCACAAAATCTTTCCACTAGTGTATCACTTCACAACTTACTACTGTTATCACGCCTTCTCCACCCAGCAAGGATCAACGAATATTAACACGCCTTCTTCACGCAACAACGATCAACGAATATTTCTCCTCTACCAACACACAACACTCATCACTTGGATCTCCCAAATGCTCTATGGATATACCACATTCAACATTCTTCATGATTGGTGCTAGAAGCATTAGGGAAAAGAATAATGCCGCTGCAATGAACTCAGATTTCTCACACACCAGATCTCATCCAAATTGGTTCACCTTCTATGATACCACTTGTTGGGTAGCGGAAGAAAAACAGAGCATAAAAAATTGAGAACAACAAAGAAAACACAACACAATAGCAATCACACAAATGATAGAGTAATTTATGTGGAAATCTAATGAGGAAAAAAACCGTCGGCAATGATAATCGATATTTTTTTATTCAAGGCAGAATTACAATAGCCAACCCAGACATAAAACCATCCTCTCATCTCATACCCTTCGCTCTACTCCTTACACAATATTGCACTCACATTGCACTCACACCTCTATTGGTATGCTCATATATATAACATCTATCACTTAGTTACACATACTAATCATGAATAGATCACATAGTTACAACAACAATTCGTAAATAGATTGCATGCATGTGCATTAACATAGATGCATTGCATGTTCATGTGATCACATGAAGAAATTCGTTGGCATGTTTCCAACAAGAACGACATCCCAAAACAAAGCTTGCTTTCAACCTCTTTCAAAAAAATCTCCCTCCAGTTCACTTATAAAATGGCTTTCGCACATGGAGCTTTGATACCACTTGGTAGGCAATGAAAGCATAAACTTAACAAGATTTTAATGGAAAATAAAATAAAACCAAGAACAAACTAGAGATAAGAATAATCACACAATTGACACAGTGATTTATTGGAAAACCTGATACTGGAAAAACCATAAGGAAATGATAATCAATATTCGTATTATTTAAGGGAGAATTACAATAGCCAATCGCATGCATACAACCATCTTCTCCTCTCTTCTGACACACTACGCTACACTACATTGTTCATTTCTCTCTTCACCTCTATGGGTATGCTTGTATATGTAGCATCTATCAAACAATTAGACAAATTGATTAGGATATGATCCACTAGTTACATAAAATTATTACAATATGATCCACCAGTTACACAAATCGTTCATTGTAGTGTGCATATATGCACATTCTATTTTGAGTTGATTTGTTGTACTTGCAACATTAGTTGGCACATTTTCAACATATTTGTTTGGTGGACATATAGTCTTTGCCATCCTAATGAGCCATGGTACAGAGCCATGGTACATCTGGTCCCTCTAAGTTGAGAATAAATGAGTTATGTTTATGCATCTATACAATCAAGGATATGATGCATCAGAAATGATTGATTGGAGAATAAGGGAAGGAAGACCCCTTCTCATTCATTTCTTCCTCGGATAGGTTGGGTTGTGCTTTCCAATCGATAAAAGTATCATATATCCATTATGTAGTTTGGGATTAACATTGATATAAGGTAGGTCGAGATATGACCTACGATATTGGATGGCTTAATGGTCATCCCTCATTTCCCGCTATGGCTTCAATCTCATTCAAAGAGTATTGGATGCTAGCCATCATGGATGGAAGAAGGAAGGTTTCTTGTTTTACCAACTTTCCTCACCTGATCCATGCACCGCAGTAAATAATCAGTTTTGAGTGCTACTTTTAGCCCCCAGAAATACATCACGAAGGATGCTCCTTTCCAACAAGCTGCATCATCAAATCTAACATCTGAAAGAACAAGTTGCGTCATCAAATCTAAGATCTGAGAGAACTGAATAACATCATCTTGAAATTTCTCTGTAACGTTGTGTAAATATATCAAATGGAAAAAGAAAACACAACATATATTGCAAAAGTAGGGCAAACCCATGCCGAGAACGTGAAGCATCTCACAATAGGTGGCCCCTTACACTGATAAGTGGTAAAGCTAGCACTACTAAGTGATGGAGCTAGCACCTGCATGGCAAGAAGAGTGAATCTGCAATAAAATATAACAACAAAATTGGTGTCAAGGAAATTTATTATATGTTTATATTAAGGGGTATCTTTGTAATGGAAAAGAGGAAATTATATTTTGTCAAATTTACTATTTATATAACATTTTTACCATTATTCAAATATTTTATTGTTTTTAATCATTTTTTACAATTATTTAAATATTTAATTATTCAAATATTTTATTGTTCTTAAATTTTAATATTTTTTAATATTATTTTTAAATAATTTATTCAATTATTCAAATATTTTATTATTTTAAATCAATTTCTTCTATTTTCTTTTGAAATGTAAACTCTTTACCTTTTAATCAATTCTTTGAGTTTTCTTTTGAATTGCGAATCCTTCCCATTTCGAAAGAGGCAATATATCTATATCTACTAATAAAATGACCCATATATGTTTTAAAGGCATCTAATAAGAGAATCGGTTTTTCCAATGCCATAATAGTGTACATTATTTTTAAGCGGAAAGCTATAAGTTGTGTTTATAGTGAAACCAATTACTAAAATAAGCATATCTTATCAAAATGTAAGTTGTGTTTATAGCGAAAACCATCGCTAAAATAAACATATCTTACGAGGTATCAGGTATGAAAAAGATAAATGAATGTATTTCAGTGAAGCTTATTGGGTTGACAATAAGTCTTTGAATCTCTCCACAAAAATTGAATTCAATTCAATTCCTTCTCAATAAAGTATATTCGTTTGAAAATAGGCCTTTGAATCTCTCCACAAAATAGGGAATATCTCCACAAATATTGAATTGAATTCCTTCCTCTTTGAAGAAAATACTAACCCGACAATCATACCTTAAAAACATTATATATTACACCTCATGTTAAACTACTTTATATTAACTTATAAATTTTGTTGGTATACTAATCCTCATATCGATATGTATAAATTATATTAGAGTCGTAACTATGTATGAACGATATTAGAGTTTTAAAATATTATATTAATATATTGGAGTTGTAACTTATAAAGTTTGTTTGTATATAATTCATATGGATATGTATGAATTATTAATATTTAAAGTGATTTGGATATTTCATTAGAATAGTTTCTTGCAACATAATTGATAAGTAAAATTGAAATCTAGATTATCAGAGTTAAATTTCTTTATATTTTAGAATATTTAGTTATTTAATTTTTTTCTTATGTCTCAAAGATATAAAGTGAGGAAAATAGAAAACAATAAAATAAAATCATACACCATCTACAAAATAACATAAAATATTTTTTTGTGAAACTTTTACAGGAGAAAATTCAACTAAAAGATGAGGCTCCTCTCCTCTCCTCTCTTCTCTCTAGTATGGAATATAATGCAAGTACAAAGGATAAGGGACTCCTTAGGGAGAAACCTGAGACCTGTGATCTCTTAGGCCGCTGGAGAATATTAACGCAATCTATTATTCTCTCTAATTTCCCACTTCCATTCATTCTTCTCTGCTATGGAACAAAATACAATAACATAGAATGGAACCCCTTCTCTAACTAGCGATCTGGTATTTAACATAGCCCGATAGCCATCTACGTGTAGGTTTTTGACTTCCTCAACCCTAAATTGTGATAAGATTTTGGACCTTCTAGAATTTTCTTAGAAAATACACTATCTGGTTAGCCTCACATGTTTAATAAATGGAGGCTAACGTGGCATCCACTAGCACCATGGTGATCAATTGGATAGGTCAGCTTGTGGGAGGCATGACTTTCATGTACGAACTCAGATTGAGGAAATTATTACATCGTTGGAAAGGTATTAGTGTGAAGAATATATAATATTCCTGTGTATTAAGGTTTGGACCAAAATAAAGTGTCGTTTGATGCCTTAAAATGGATATGGAATATTTCAGACAATATTTTGGACCCAAATTTCCAAATTTGGACTAACCACTCAAATGTCCCTCCAAGATGATTCCTCCAATTTTTCCACCCAAAAATTACTGAGATAGATGGAAAATAATAAAATGATCCCATATAGATCATACCTACCCATTTAGGTAGTCTTTTTTTTCCCGAAGGATTTATTAAATGAGGCAAGGGAATTTTTCCTCTACCTTCTCCTTGGGGTACAACTTTGCTTTTCCTGGAAGATGTTGTTTCAACCAAATATTTCGAAGGTCATGTTTCCCCTATATTGTACTTATTTTCCTCTTCTATAAAACTGTGTCCGATATCAACTCTACCTGCTCTTCATCTTGATCCAACGTGGAAGTATGATAAAATTTGAGATTCTCCACATTCACTAGTAAGTACATGTGCATGCATGGGGTTAGAATGAGTCTATAGGAATTATCTCCAACCTTTTCAACTACCTCAAAAGTATAATAACATAGATCCTTGATCTTCTCGCCAGGACCCTATAGTATTTCCTTATTCAATTATAACCATACTATGTCTCCCACTGTGAATGTTCTCTATGTTTTGTGCTGGTCATGTCTATCTGTGTACTTTTCCTATGAGTTTTTCAATGTCTCATGTACCCTCAAATGGATCTGCATGATCTTCTCAACATTTTTTTCTTCTATCTCTGGTAAGGTCCTCCCTCACATATCCTTGTTTTCCATATACAAC
The DNA here is from genome assembly GCA_009831015.1 of Picea engelmannii. Classification (NCBI taxonomy): domain Eukaryota; kingdom Viridiplantae; phylum Streptophyta; class Pinopsida; order Pinales; family Pinaceae; genus Picea; species Picea engelmannii. The sequence continues at coordinate 193,338 of ML778928.1, read as the reverse complement.
ATCGAAGTGTTAAGGTGGAAAGTATCCAAAACAAGTTTCAAAAGGTGACTTAGTAGTAGAAGTGTGGATTTCTCTATTAGAATAGTGTTGTATGTATATCATATTTTCATCTCAGTTATTAATATGTCTCTGATTTTAATCGCTCAAAATCTATACAAAATTCCTATTAACTAGTTTTTCCATCCCATCTATCTATGGATGGAATATTGTAGGCCTCTTGAGATTAGTCTCCATATTCTTCCATAATGTAGTCCAAAAGGCACTGAGAGATTAGGTGTCCATTTTTTATATGATGCTCCATCTTGGTATCTCAAAGTTCACCCAGACCTATTTAAAGAACAAGTTTACTACTTCTTTCCCTTTTATGGTCTCTTTACAAGGCATGAGAATGCACATTTCGTTGAAATTGTCAACTAACACAAATACATAGTCATACTCCTTCTGCATGGTTGGTGAACCTCCCACAAAATCCATGGAAATGATTTCCCAAGGTTGAGTGGCTCTACTTAAGGGATGGTATAGAACTTGCTTCTTGCTATTGGGCTTGTTGCTACAACAAATCATATATCCTCTAATACACTATTCTACATATTCTTGCATACTGGGGTAGTGCACATACCTATATAAATTCACAATTGTCTTCCCAAAACTAAAATTTCCTACAACATTGGAGGTGTGAGCCTCTCTCATAATCTAGAATTGTTCACTTTTAGTGACACAAAGCTTGTCTAGATTGTATGGTACACCATTCTGGAAATTATAGTCAACCTTTCTATCACATTATTATATATGAATTTGGCCATGTAGCTATTGATACAAGTCCTTGAAGTCCTCATATTCTATATCTGCCTCTCAATATGCATCATCGATAAAAGGTTCCATCTGCATCAGAGTTCCCAAAGATGTAATCTTGGATGTGGGTGGCCCTGAATGCATGCCTGCCAACTTGCATGTGCTACCCTTCTTATACTTGATGAGTAGATGAAATTGTTTAAGAAACCCATCCCTTTTTTATAACATCATGATCTCCCTACTAGGAAAGACACACCAAAATTCCAACTTCTTATACCAATAAATTTAATAAGAATTGTCTACCCATGAACAAAATTACAAAGAACAATAAAACCATACAACAACAACAATTCATAAATATAATTAATACCAAATACATCATAATGCGTAATATAGCATTTAAACAAACGCATAGAGACACTTATCTTTTGCAAATTAAACACCAATTGCGTGCATACCTTCCATGTTCATCCCATCCATAGACCACACTGCTCATAACTCTCAATAGTGGGTCACCCCCAAGTTGGGGATAATCTCTACTGGGGAAAATGGAATCCTATGTAAGGCTACAGTCTCTCAGACAACAACAAATATCAGAATTAGGTGCGCACTATAACAACTAGCCTACATTCCCTCATCCCCTACATGCCTGTCCCATCCGAGGAAGTGTGCCCCTTATTTTTTCAACAATCCTTCAGTTTCCGCACTTCCCTTTCAAGGCTTCATTAACATGCCATATAGGGAGTCTAAGAGGCCTATAGTTTCATCTTGGCACCTTGGAATCAAGTACTAACAATTCTCTCACCTAGAGAGAAATTATCATGGCCCAGACAACCAACTTATTTGATACCCCACATCCCTGAAAAACCACTTATTCAGTCCAATTCTACCAAAAAAATGCTTACCCTATCCATGTATGACCGCATAGTATGAATTTCTTGTACGAAGGGTGGAAAATTTCCTGAAAAAAATGATCCTCGAATAATGATGGGGAAATGTACTAAATCCCCCAATATATTTTTGTATGTGTCATATGTGACACTTAGAACATAAAGGAGTCCCTTTTCCCACTTTTGAAAGTTAGGATAACATAACCTAATGTTATGTGACCTTTTTTCTTAGGAATAATACTATTTGATTCCTAGGCCTAAGTCCCTTGACTTAACCCTTAACCTTAGACTCATATCCTCCTTTCCCTTTCTAGTGGAGTTTATCCCCCCATCTATTTTATTTGGTCATTCTTTGGCAATGGTGTTATTTCCATTAATAGTATGGTTGATTACATGTTACAATAATAATCCTTCTGTCCTTTTAGTATCTAGGCTCTCCAACCTAATAATCACATAGGAACTTTGACCTATGGCATCATGACTCACTAGCCTATAATAATATATTTACAATTACACTTGGGATTAATATGGGGTGTTAAATTTGTAGTGATTGGTTTCATGTAACTTACTCGGGGCTTGCAAATATTGGAGAAGCTAGTGATTTGTTTGGATGATGGTCTCCTTTCCCATCAAATACTCCTTCCACTTTTTAACATCTTGTACCAAGGAATATATATCCTTGTCATGAGTAGGGTATTATATAAACTCCACATGAAATACTTCATAATGATAGCATACATGTCTTCCTCCTTGCATCAAAATTTCTCCCATGGCATACACACTTGCATTTGTCTCCACTTCAAAGGGATTCTAAAATTTTGGTAGTGCGATTACTGGTGTTGGAATGATATTTCTTTTCATCTCATAAAAACCCTTTCTTCAATTATTCCTCCACTAGAAAATCTTACCACTCATTTTTATGGTGTGGATTGGTGCAGCTACTGTTGGAAATGAAGATATGAAATTTCGAAAGTAATGTCTTGCCCCAACAAAGCTCCTAGCATCTATACAATTTGTAGGAAATGACAATTTCATGATGACCTCCATCTTTGTGGGATCTATATTGAGCTCCCCCCACCGATCACATACCCAAAATACACCAAAGACTCCCAAGAAAACTCATGTTTACCTAGGTTAGACAACATCTCTTGCTTCTTCACAGTCTTAATACATGTATGATATTTACTATGTGTTCCTCCCAGGTAGCACTATAAACCAACATATCATCCAAATACACAATAAAAAATAAATCTAGATAAGTATTTAAAACATCATTCATTGTTCTCATAAATGTAGCAAGTCTATTGGATAAACCAAATGGCATAACCAACCACTCATACAAACCTTGCCTTATCTTGAAGGCATTATTTCATGTATATTCTTCTTTAAATCGTACCTGGTGATATCCTAATTTTAAATCCATCTTAGTGAAGTAATTGGAATGTTGTAGTTGGTCCAATAGATCATCAATCCTTGGTAGATGGTATTGATTCTTTAGTGTAATCTTGTTCAATGTCCTGTAATTGATACACATTCTCCAAGTCCCATCCTTCATGGGAAGAATTTTTATAGGTGACCCACAACATGAGGTACATGGTCGAATCACACCTTGCTCCAACAAAAATTGCAACTTATTATTTACTTCATTTTCTTTTACAATAGATTTTCTATACAACCCAATAATTGACAATGGGTAGTCTAGCAATAATTGGATTTCATGCTCCACTTCCTTGTGCGCTGGTATCCCTTTAGACTCCTAGAACACTCCAATGTATGCATGTAGAAAATCCGTCAACTAGTGTTTCTTCTCTTTAGTAGACCCTTCCAAGGATGTCTTTAATTTTACTGACTCTTCACGAGACTAATTTTCTCTTAAAGAAAGTATAACATATTTTTTTCTATAACTAATCAATTTCTTAGCTTGATTAGCACTTACCAATGAAATTTTTTATTTTCCTTTGTTCGTGTTGACGATGAAGTATTGCATTCCCTTGATGAGGAAATACTTATTTTCTATCTACATGAAGATAACATCCGTCATATACTTGTATGGGATTCCAAAAACTTCTCCAGATACATCTAGTGGTACTATATCCAATTATACTTCATCTATAAAATCAACACTTACAACAAATTTATTTCTACATTGTTTCCTTACATTGATATTTGCATCGTTATTTACCCATCCCAGTGGATTGTTGAAATCTGTATAGCTAGCACCCGACCTATAATTCCAAGAAAAAACACATTTAATGAATAATAAAACAACTATATGTTACGTAATGATTAAAATAAGCCAAAGCATTAATAACAAAAACCAAACATAATTTGCACATGAGATACTTCTGGGTAAATAAACCCTGGAAAAACCCTCACGGGAAAACCATATCTATGATGATTTTATTTAATAAAATCATGGCTCTCGTCCTGGGATAATGGCCCTTATGAGGAAATACAAATGCACCAAGATAAATCCTTCAATCTTTCTTTCTACTACTTTCCTTGCTTCCCCCTTGAACCCTTTCCTCAACCCCTAAAATTGCACACCTGATTTTTTAGTCACTCTTTCTGTACCATCCTTGTGTCTCTAACTCTCACATATGTGGTATTTTATAACCTTGATATTTCTCATAAAATCCCTAGATCTCCTAAAGTGATCTACAACTGAGATCTAATTTTGTGTTCACTTTGGATGTAATGGTTAGGGATGAATTTAACTACTAATTCCAAATACCTTAGAATTTAATTAAATAAAACATACTTTATTACAAAAGGACATTCAATTACATAAAGTGAATCTCCTAAGTTTCTAAGAGGTAATAATGAAAACTGCCACTTGTTGACACAGACTAACATGGAAGTACTTGTTTGATGCTACAAAAAAATTAGCACTCCCTCTTAGAGAGGAATTTAATTTCACCGCCTAGAGGTGGCTCTTTCTTCACTACCATATGTGAAACCATGGATACTCTCCAATCTAAATGATTGGTTGCTCCCTCTGAACAAAAATATATACATGTCATCTCACTCAGATCCTTCTTTGAAGACTTGTTTCCTACGCTCCTAAAAGCCTCCTACATATGAGAATCCTATATGTTCATCTTGTACCCTGCCTTCTTTTAGACATAATTGGATGGTCGCTCCTTCCTACCTGAACCTCATGGTCGACTACCTCTAAGTTGCTCAACCTTTTAAGTTACCTACTATGTGTTCTCTCTCACTCTAAAGAATTTTAACTGACTTCTCGGATCCCTTCTTGGGACCCACTTCCCATTGCCCAGACTATGTTTCCCGCTACCTATACTTTCCTCCCCACTTGTTAGACCCCTACCCAAAGATACCTAGGGTTGTCTTCAACATCCTATTGTTTTCTAAGGATTTATGTAGTCTGCTCTATTTCTTCCCAATAATTTTCTATATATTATCAATGGATTATCTGGGTTGCTCAAATACCTATTATCTGGTATAACTAATAAATTCTCAGGCCTGCTTCGCATCGCCCAAATTTTTTTAGGCACTCTTCCTATTGCTCGGGGCTGCCCAAATTTTTAGGGTTTCCCTATAACTTCCCAACCCCTATTGGATTTGTTGGGAAACTATGTGTCCCTCTATGGCTTACTATGACCTATTGGTTGCTACCAATAACTCCTATTGTAGTCCACGACTAGTTCCTCTACCAACAACCAAACCTTTTTCTGGATCTACTAGGCTTAGTGGCTAATCATGGGTTTCCTCTCCCTTTTTTCACATTGTGGCATATGTTGACCTTGCCTTTTTCCATTGTAATTATGTCGATGGGTGTTATAGTAGAAAATGTCAGTTACAACCCACAACTAGTTCCTAATGCTCATCCCAATCCACTTTTTTGGTTGGAACTTCTCATAACCTATGTCATGTTATCCCCTTCCTGCAGTCTCTATTGTTAGTTATCAGCTACATCCTTCCCCTCTTTCGCACTGTTTTGCTTCTCCATGCACATCAAACCACTCAAATATTTGAGCTCTTCATGGCTTCACTTAGCCCAAATCCTTTGGTACCTGATCCATCATACTTCTTGGCTTCATACTAATTCCAAATACCTTAGCATTTAGTTAGATCAAACTCACTTTATTACAAAAGTACATTCACTTACATAAAGTGAATCTCCTAATTTTCTAAGAGATAATAATGACAACTCCCATGTGATGACATAGACTCACATGGAATTTATTGTCCTATGCTACTAAAATCATCAACATGGATATGGGATAGGATGATCGTGAACCTCCAATCTAGGATTCTTGACCAGATTTACTTGTATGATATTATCCTGTGAATCAGAGTCGAATAAAGAATCTATGTTTTTCTTATTGACCTAAATATTGATGTGAAAGCGCTTGGTCATATCCTTCTCTTCATGGCGATGAAGGCTACCTAGATTCACCTCATTCTACAAATATTTGCACATGCAACATTTACATCCATATCTAATATACTTTGAAACTATTTGTTGGAATCAATGGTTAGATGGTTCTTTTTATTTCCGTCCTTCTTTCAATACTTTGGGTTCATCTTTGGATTTAGTTTCCATCACTTTTCATTAGTGTGGAAATCAATGTTCCAATGATTGCAATGGTTTCTAGGATCTTTACACTAATGTGTAGTGGTTGTTGTATTCTTACCTTTTCCCCCATTTCGCTTCTTCTTCCCCTCCTTGGAAGTTTCCCGCTGCTCTTTTTCTTTGAGCCACTTGGTTTCCTCTTCCTTTCGACAATTCTTTCCAAGTGTTGTTCCTGTAAATATGCCTCATCCATTGTCCTCGTCATGAAGAGAATCAACTTATTTTGTACATGACTATGTAATACTCCCTAAATGATTAAGTATTGCATCTCATTTCTTGGGACAAATGCCCAACATGATGGCCATATTTGTAATATTAATGATGTACTCCTTTACATTCTTCCCATGCCACTTCATAAAGTAGTTCCACTGGATCAACTGGTCCTCTACATACCTGATAGCGTAGAATTGGGACTTTATAAGGGTTTTGAAGTCCTCCCACCTAATTATTGGTGGATCACCTGCAAGCCTAAGTGTTTATGTATAACTTTCTCACCAAGTTAAAGAATGGTCGTCTAACTTCAATCTAGCAAATTAAATCAACTCCTCTTCAGCTATATGGTGGATGCTAAAATACACTTCTAGTTGTTGTAACCAATGATTCATTTTTAATGCATTGATCTCATATTGGCATGGATTTATGTCCAATTTCTCTTCCATATTGGATAATGACTGTGAAGAGTTAACAACACTGGAAATCAATTGTTCTTTCTCAGATTCCTTCCATGACTCATTTCCTAGTTTTCTTGATATCTTGACCTCCCCTTCGATCTGATCTCTAAGTTATATCCTCCATCATCTCTAAATGGTTTGAGATTTCTTGTTAGAGCCATTATCAGGAGGATCATATTGTGAGGTCAGTTTCATCAACTTGCACTTCCAACCTCTCAAATATCTCTTCTTCTTGATCTTGAGGGTTGTTATGAATAGACTCCTCGGCCATGGATAGGTTTTAGAAAACTTATTTTTAAGTTGATTATGGGATCCTACAACTTTCAACAAATACCCAAAACAAAACATGCTCTGATACCAATACAATCTAGAAACTATCATGGATATTCCCTTGGAAAGTTCATCACAACATATTTGATAAATAAAATTGAAATCTACACTATGAGGGATATATTCCTTTATATTCCAAAATATTTAATTACCTATTTTCCAATCATCGATGAAATAGATAAAATGCAAAAAATAGAGAACAATAAAATACAAAAACACACCATCCACAAAGTAACACAAATATTTTCTCTGGGAAATAATTATGGGAGAAAAATCAGATAGAAGGTGAGGCTCTTCTTCTCTTCTTTCTATGGTATGGAATATGATGCAAGTAAAAAGGAGAATAGACTCTCTATGGATTCCCCTGAGACCTATGTCATATTAGACTACTACAGAACATCAACCCCCTTTGTTATGCTCTCTAATTTCCCACTCCCAATTTCTCTTCCATGGCATGGAACAAAATACACTAACACGGAATGGAACCCCTTGTCCTCCTAGCATCCCAATATTTAGCATAGTCTGATAGACATCTAGGAGTAAGATTTTCACTTCCTCAACCCTCAATTGTGGTAAGGTTTTGGACCTTCTATAATGTTCTTAGAAAATCCACTGCATGGTTATCCCTACATGTTGAAGTAATGCAAGCTAACATTGAATCCACTTGCACCATTATGATCAATACAATAATTCAACTTTGTGGGAGGCATAATGTTCTCATACAAACTTCAATTGAGGAGATTTATGCTCGGTTGGAAAGGTAGGTATCAGTGTTTAGAGTATACAATCTTCCTCCATATGAAGTTTTAGACCAAAAAAGTGTAATTTGATCAGGGATGACTTTAAGGATGGAAATTTATATTAAAATGTAGAAACATGGGCTAATATTACTAGTGCTTAATATGAAAAATGTAAAATGTTTGGGATAGTTTTGCAAAAATATTCAAATTTCTAGGTTTTTTAGTTTCTAGATATTTTTGGCGATTTTAAGGTAAAATAATTTTATTCTATGGAATTGAGGGTGAATCATTTTTAGAAAAATTGGAAATTAGTGAATTTTTTTTTGGGAAAAAACATGAAAAATTATCCCATTGGTGAAATTCATCCTGTAAAATAATATATGCATTTGATGCTTCAAAATGGCTCCAAACATTTCAAACAATTTTTAGTACCCAAATTTCTAAATTTTGATCAATGACCCTACAAATTCCAATTTTTCCACCAAAAAAATACTAAGATAGATGAGAAATAATATAATGATCAAATCCAAATAGATTATGAATAAAGACGTTGTAAAGTGAAATATGGACTCTTTCCAAAAAGATATATCTTCCACTCCCAAAGCTTCCTAAAAATAAATAAGCACTTATTAAAATTAAGTAAGCACTTATTTTTGAAAGGGAACTTATTAAAAATAAGCACTCAACTAATTCGTACYGATATGAAAGGATTATGAAAATAAAAAAAAGGTATAAATATGTATGAGTTATGAATAAGGAAGTAAAACATTTTAAGATAGGAATAAGGTATAAATATGTATGAGTTATGAATAAGGAAGTAAAACATTTTAAGATAGGAATAATTGTAAAATTTCTATAATTAAATTTTAATAATCAAATTATGAATAGAAATATTTAAAGTTTAGAGGATAAAAACTATTAACAAAAAAAAAAAAAAGCAAAACCTTCTTAATTTAATTATTCTTTAATTTTTTTTTTCTTAATTTATAAAATTTCAATAATGAAATCTTCAACAGAAATATTATAACTTATATAGTCTAATTTATCTACAATAATAAAATAAATAAATGAATTTATTTTTTGAAAACAAAACATATTTCTTTTTAAAAAAAACTTGAAATTAAATGAATAAAAAAAATAAATCAAGGCCGTACTTAATAATAAATGAACTATATTTAATTAACACCATACTTAATAATAAATGAATTATATTTAATAAATAAATAACAAATAATAAATGCTAAGTTTTATGTTTAAAAACACATATTAAAAATAATATTAGATATGGTCCATAAATTTATAAAGCTATCCCATCCTTAATAGCTAGAAAACTTAAGAATGCAACACACTCGAATATCATTGATAAATTAAAGAATATGAAATAAATAAAAATAAGTCAACAATCATGGAAATATGTTATCACATGGAAACAACCAAATCACAATATATTGTGTTGACAAAAACACATTTAAACTCATAAATATTTTAAATGAAATAGTTGTAATATGACTAAGAATGAATTTAGCGGAGATAGAACTAACTTTTTTTACGATGATAATTATGTGTTTCCAATAATAAACATCATTAATAACTTTATTATTAAAACTACATTATTCATTGTAATTATTAATTGATATTAGTAAACACAATTTTTAGAAAAATAATATGATATTAATATAAGAAAGATCATAAAAAAAGATCATTAATTTTTTTTTGAATATTCTAGATAAATTAGAATAATGAAAATGCAATGAACTCTATGTAAATCTTCAATTTAGTTAGTTGAATGTACAATTTAGTTATGTATAAATCTAGTTATTTACAATTTTGTATAAATTTTCATTGTATTTTTAGAAAGTCAAAATTTATATATAAAAAAATGAAATATATGTAAAAATTGTGAAAAGAATATACAATTATTTATAATTTAGTTAAATGTAAAAAATTTCATTGTATTTTTAAAAATTCAAAATTCATCAAAAATAAAAATGAAATATATCTAAAAATATTTATGTAAACAATGAAAACTAAGTTTATTGAAAGTATTAATAATGTCAACTTGTGCATAATTTATACCCTTTAAAATGAATGATCAATCAACATTTTACCACTCAAAGAAGAAAAACGCATCACTAACTTCTAAATGAAAATGTAATAAATTGCATGTTTATTGATTAGATCATCTATAAAAGAGTAGTTATAAACTGCATGTTTATTGATTAGTTCGTCTATAAAAGAGTAGTGGTTTGTACAATATTGAAGGGTTGTGTGTGATTGACAAGAATTATTAGGGTCCTAACCCGCACAAAAGTAGAGAAATATATTCAGATGTAATAAAGGTCAATATTAATAAGGCCTTTCAATAAAATAGAATAAGGCAGATGTAAGAAGACCTAATGTTACCCATGATTTTGGTCATCATGATGATGTATTGATGATGGTGTTTTCAGGCTCTGCATTAGAACTTTCTCCTGAGAAAAGTTACCTTTTTGTAAATAAGATGAGTAAATATATTAAGATCCTGCAAAATCTGAAGCAGGGTAGCAAAATACATATCTGACCAGGCTGCAGTTACTGGACTTCCCCAGCCATGGGGAAACCAGTCCAGCCAGCCTATCGAAACCACTAGTCAAACCAGTCATAAGTTAAAAGAGTACTACTACTGTTTTTCACCCAAGACCTTGAAACACTATAGACTAACACATACTAAAAGTTTAAACACCTAGCGGGTAGCCGGACGACGTGGCGTGAAGGTCTCCTGGCTAGGGCTCTTCCTCAATGTACGTCGGCCCATCGTCCCACTGCTTGCCACCATCCTCATTGCGCTCAGCTCCCTTGGTGTCATCCCCGTGCACGTCCTTCTTCCATCTTTCTCCTGCTGGACTCGGCACCTTGCGTTGATCTTCACCCTTAGCCGCATTGGAGTCCTCCATTGGACTGGTTTCGTCAGAATCAGAGAGCAATGCCTCGTGCAGGGACGAGATAATTTTGAGAAAGCTCGCCACCTTTGCGTCTATGGCCTGGAGGCGATAATTTAAATCCGTTACCTCTTGCCTTAGCTCAAAAACCAAGTCATGCAGTACAGACAGGCTTTCTTTGACTCGCGCTCTATCAAAGGATTCAGGGAAAAGTGGAGCTTCCCTCTTAGACTCACCACGAAGAGAGGGGTCGCCGCCCCTGTCACCCAAAGGGTCGTGAAAGGGCATGGGGTTAGAGGGATACGCTAGGGGATCTTGGGAGAGCCGCAGGGTTGAAATTGGCGTGCGCGGAATGACAGCCATGGAATTGAATGGCAGAACTTGCAAGGAGACAGGAGGAGACTTAGTCTGCTGGCGTGGGGAGGACTCAGTGGAGGTCAAGTCGGGAGGCGTGATCGAGGGTCGTCGAGGCCTCTAGGGAACGCCTCTCCTCGGTCTGCCTCTGGGGCGAGTCATTGAATGCTCAGTGCAGCTGGCTAGGGGAACTAAGAGCAGGTGATGGAGGAGTATAGCAGGGGCCACTTCGCGCCAATGAAGGAGAACAGAGAAGAGCCCGTGCTGCGAAGGGATGAGCCCTGCAGCCACCATAATGAAATGCACTCTAGACATAGTGAACCGGCTTAAACGAATTCACGACGGAGGGGAGAGGACTGTCACATAAATGTGCCATCGCTTCAGATTTATGACCATTTATGCATCGGGTAAGGTGGTGGGCTATGGCACAATCCCATCACGTGGCGATATGCCACGGTGCCATGTACCTTCGCCCAGTGCTTGCCATGCTGCGCCCTCTGACACCCCATCCGGGGGCTGAGAAAAGTTACCTTCATCTCTTTCCAAAAATCACATTTTTGACGACTGTTCGCAGGCTGCTAGTACATTTGCCTGCGAGAATGCATGATTCTCGCAGGCTGCCTTAAGCTAGGGTGCGAGAAATTCGCACTGTGTTGAAATGCTAGGGTGCAAACTCTTTATAAAGAAGGGAAAAAGATGAATTCTTGAAGCTTCTAGAAGGGAATCTTCTAGAATGATGAGATGGCATTCGAATGGTTATCCTAGTACGAGATTCCCTAATATTTTTGGATCATTCCTATCCAAGTAACTAATTCATTCTCTCCTGCATATTGAGTGAATTCTCATGGAAAAGGTTAATCAAATAAGGAGAAGCAAGACTCATTGGAGAATTGGTGAAAGATTGTGTGAAGGACTGAAGCTACAGCGGCTAGGAAACTCCAACAAGTTTATCAAAGGTGGTTGATCTTCTTCATGCAAGTGAGCAAGTGTGTGTGTCGGAGCCAAGAGCCATTGAAAGGAAGTTTGCAACATCAAGGCTTAGGTTGTAATCTTTACTTTCCATTAATATGATACAGTAATATGTCTCTTTCCCATAAAGTTAGTTCCACTTTATTGTATAA
>ML778928.1:160120-180751 GCA_009831015.1 Picea engelmannii | reverse complement strand
AAAGGAAGCGATCATAAGGTATGTTCTTTGTTCTTGCCTCCTATTTAATTCAATGGTTAGAATCTAGGGAAAGAGTCATATTCTGTCTTGCTTTGTTCTAGATCCAAGTGGATCTAGGGAGATCGGTTTGTGTCCACACTTACAGATCTATCCAATAACAAAATTGGTGACTCCACTAGGGAGACATCCCATTTTCTTTGTGGATTTTGGTGTTTTTCTATGACCATTTTCTCTGGTTTCATTTTTCTCCTATCCTATCAGTCTCTGAGTCTTCAGGATATCCTTATAGACCTTCTGGGTTGAGAAGCCTTTTTGAATTGTGCTTCATTTTTCAAATTTTTGACTATGTTCAGGAATTCTCGCACTGCACTTCATTGCAGCCTACGAGAATAGGTAGAGTTCTCACTCTGCCCATAGGTTTCAGTGCGAGGTTCTTGCACCCTGCTCAAGGTCACCTGCGAGAATCAGTGATTCTCACACTCTGTTATATTTCCTGCCTGCGAACACCATCTTTCAAAAGTTTGGATTTGAGTTTTGGTATTTTCAGCTGCCTAGATCAGTTTGATTGTCTCTTATGAGTTTCTTGGACCTCTGATTGGTATATTTCTTGTCTTTGCTTGTGTGCATGAATAGTCTTAGGGTTTCAAGGATTTTCTTGTCATTTGTGGCTTGACTTTCGTTTCTTGGATTTTCTTGGCAAAACCATTCTCTCTGATTTAAGAATCTGAGTGTGTTTGATTAGTTAAGATCCAGTGATTGGTTGAAAGTTAAGTTTTCTTGGTTTTTCTCATTTGCTTATGGTTTGAAAGATCATTTTCTTTTGCATTTGAAAAGACTAAATTGGTTTGCTCTTTATTTTTTCTTTCATTGAAAGAGTATATTGGGTTATTTGCTTGTTCATTTGGTTTTTGATTTTTTGTACTCTCGCTGTCATAGTGTGAGCCCTTTTTGGAAAGTGAACAAAAGTTTTTTCTTTAAAAAAAATGTTTTTTTCTTTAGAAAACATTGAAAATCACATTCCTCAGATTTTTGAAGTATTTGAAAAAGACAGAATAGAGTATTTTCATTTGATAAATGATTGTTTGCATTGGCATTTGAAAGGAAATTTTGCATTGTAGTTCAAGGTTGATCTGGAAAACTTTCTCTCTCTCCCATACATAGGATTCATTGAATGAAAAGTGATACATTTCATTCTCATCCTTGCATTATTGGGTCAGAATCATACAACATAAGTTTCATTTCCATTACCTTTGAGTAAACAACAGCCTTTAATAACACTGCGTAATCATAAAATTTATCTAGTAACTCTTTTCTAGGGCTCTTTTACACCAACATTTAGCTAGGCTAGTGCTTTGGAGTAGGAAGAGAGATACACTCTCCAAAAGCATAAAACACACAATAACATCTTGTGTTAGGGAGTGTTAAATTCCATTTACAACATCTTGTCCTGGGAAGCCCTTCTCACACAAGGGTCAAGCACAAGGTCGCATTGGTATTAGCAGAGTTACTCACCCTGCCTTGTTGGTATCAGTGTAGAGATTGCATGTATTACGGGAATCACTTGGAGGTATACCCACAATGATGAGTGGAAGCCTTTTGAGTTGATTTCGGGCTAGATACCCTGCCCTTGCATGTGGATCGGACTGTCGACTATCCCCCTAGGATTTATTGTTGTTGGTGGTGACTTTAGTGGCCTATCTCTCTAGGTTCTTACCCAAGGTGACTGTGGAGGAGAAAGTCTTCACGGTACCTGGAATTGACGTTGACCAAACTCACTCGGGCTCCTTAGAGGGTATATCCACGATTATGTGTGGGAGCTTGCACCAGGGTGTAATTCCGTTAAGCAGGTCGTCAGCATAACTTTTCCACCCTAGCCCCACCCCTTCTCATCTCGTTGTTGCGACGTTGGATTTCATCACCAACTAGTGGCTTTGAAATTAGAAGGTCTTGTTTTCCTAGTGATTGCTTCCTAGATTTTGTTTACTAGCGCGTGTTGTTTGTTTCTCGAAGTTGACCATAGGAGTTTCTTCGTGGAGTTTGTCATTCGTTTATAATAGCTCCTCCACATCGTTCTCATAGAATGCAAGGTTTATCTCCAAAGCATCTGGACAGTTCTCAAACCTTGCCTACAGCTACACCTGAGGGCTCTCCTCGGCAAGGTGAAGCCGCAGTTGTCACCACACCACAAGTGGAATCAACTGACTCTCTAGAACCTTTTCAAATTACCAATACTAGGGAGGACTTTCAAATTCACCGTGGTTCTGAATGACCCTTTATGCGATTAAATTCTTCCGGAGAATTAGTTGTTACCTCTTCTGGATCACCCGTTGGGCCTTTTCCTGGTGTAGAAGGCCAAGATCCTTTTTGGTCTACAGGTGATTTCCGTAGGACCCATTTTAGTCTTGGTTCGCCTGTAGTCTCCGAAATCAACCCCCTGGTGTTTTCTGAGAAAGAGACTGTACCGGTGAATACAACTTATCACTTCACTCTCCCTGCCGAGATGGCCCATCTCATGAATACTACGAGTGTCCCAACTGGGTTCACTACAGCTGGTCTAGTCTTTCTCCTATAAACACTCAACGAACGCCCAATGTCACATCGACACTACCACCCAGATACCATGTGTTGAATGCTTTGTTGAATGCTTCTAATCCAACACCTCCGCAAACCCTAGCCAGTTCTCCTAGTGGTCCTTCTTTTCCTGGGCACCCTATTCTCGGTTTTATTCCGACACTCCCTCAATTTCCTTCAGGAAATCCTAATCCTAGTGGCACTATCCCGTCCATTACACCAAACTTGCAGATTCATGTTGGTGGACAAGGTGGTATGATTCAACCTCCTCTTACTGGACACATTCCACTTAATACACAGCCTTCGATTGGAACGCAACCTCCGGTTGGCACACCACCTATGATAGGGGGACCAACCCCACCTTTTGGACAAAATATACCTCCTGTTTTGGCCCAGTATTGGAATCAGATGATACAAAATCTACCTCAAACGACTATGGGGCAATCGCCTGTCCCTACTATAGGCCAACCATATCCAGGTATACCCAATCCTATTTGGGGTCAGGGTCAGAATGCTCAAACTCAGGTCCCTACTCAAACTCAAGGTTACAATCCTTGGAACTACTATTCTCTCCAACCACCATTGAATATGCCTGGGTCTTCCCATTATGGGCAGACTGCTTACGGTCCTACTGGTTTGCTGATAGGGCTTCCACCCCAAAGCCATCAGTACCCGTAGGTGAATCGACAGTTACCTTTTCTTTCTACTTTGGATTTGCCATATTTTTATAGGATTTTAAATGATCCTATACGTCACTCTCCCCAATGGCCTGTTATTCCAGCAAAGATTCCATCGAACATTCCTAAATTCGACGACAAAGTGGGAGAGGACCCGAACAATCACGTTATGAATTTTCACCTATGGTGCTCATCCAACTCATTGATAGATGATTCTATTTTTTTATGTCTTTTTCAACGAACCCTTATCGGTTCTGTTGCGAAGTGGTATATTGAATTGCCACAAGGTTTCTTCTCTGATTTCAACAACCTAGCTATGGCTTTCCTTACGCATTACCAATTACTGATCCGTTATGATACCGGGATTGAGATTTTGACTTCCTTCAAACAGAGTAAAGGCACTCATATATCAGATCATATTCATGAGTGGCGAAGGAGACAATGTCTAATTAAGCTTGAGCTCCCCGATCAGTTATTGGTCGAATGGTTTACAAAGTCATTTGTGAACGAAATTGGTAAGGACATTTCCATGGGTGGCGTTGTCACAGAAGAGCAGGATATAAGTTGTGCTCAGTATCTTGATCTCGTTTATTCACAAATGGGAAAAATTTATGATTTGTTACCTGAATTACCTCGTCCTGGTGCTTCCAGCACTTCAACTACTCCAGCTGCCTCGCATGCGGATGATGGTGTGATTGGTACTGCCCAAACCCAATCACATTCTGTTTCAAGCACAACCCCTAAATATACTTCTTCTAATGTTCAAAATGCTCTGTCTCCTACCACTTCCACTAGCAAGACTTCTGAGGTAAATGTTGTCCAATCTACCCCAGCCGGTAAAAAAAAATCTAAAAAAGGGAGAGGCAAGAATAAGGAGGGAAAAAATAATAATCAAGCAGAGAAAACTAAAACCACTCATGTTGAAGATCGAGATAAGCGCAAACCACGATACCCTTGCCTTATCTATGGTGACGATCACTACATGAAGGATTTTCCATGACATGCCGAGGTCACAAAGTTCCTTCAAGGAGCTCCGAAACCTTCTACACCAGCTATCTTGTTCCAGCCCTTCCCATCTCAACAGCAGGCTCAGTTGGTCATAAATGAACAACCCTCTTCTTCTACCACATCATATGTTTTGATGTGTACTGGTGATTCTAAGCAGAACAATTTTTCACTCACGACTCTAGCCAAAGATTATTCTGCATCTAAGGAGAAGGTTGACGATTTACCTCCTACTTTAGTCCAACCCTCTATAGCGACTCCACCTACTAACGGTCCTCTTCTTCTCGAATGACCGAGCCTTGATATAGTTCTGCGACCACCCTTGAAAGGTATTGTTAGGAAATTGGCTTTCAATCCTCATGCTCGTGCAGCCTAGAACTACAACATTGTTGAAGATCTGGCCCAGGCACCTTCAGCGATGTCAGCCCTTGAAGTTCTTCAGTCTTGTCCTGCACAACGGAAGGCATTGTTGAAAGATATAGGTGGAATTGACCCGACAGATATGAATTTGATATTCTTTGAATTGGAAGATCACATTCCAAGGTTACCCCCTCAACTCGCATTTCAAATACAAGTGGTTGTCTCTGACAAAAACATTTGCCGAACTGTTATCGATGAGGGTGCCTCGACGTGTGTTATGTCTCTTGCTTATTGGAAAGCCATTAGCTCTCCTCCTTTGAATGAATCCTAGAACACTCTTAAATCCTTAAATGGCTCTGGCTTTAAGCCTTACAGTGTTCTTCCTTCGTTGCCTATCACACTAGAAGGTAAGATGGTCCAAGTTGAAGTGGAAGTCTTTGACGCTCCACTTGATTATAATCTTTTGCTTGGCCAGAAATGGATCGATTTCATGCGTGTCATCTGTGTTGTACATTTTTCTCATCAAGGAAAGGTTGTTACCATCGACCAACTCTCCTTCTTCAATTCTAATACACGTACTGGTAACGTGTCGTTTATTGCTAAAACCCCACCGGGTTATGAGAACGTCGGTGTAGGCATTTTAAAGGACTCCTCGTTAATGGGTACTTTCCCCATTCCACCGCCTGATGTTCCATGTCTGTCAGTTGATTCTATCAACATGATCTCCACCGTGCCTCACGAACTTCCTGTGTCTCACGACCCTTGGATTGTCCCTGACCCTAGAGATCATCTTCGTTTCGACGACGTCATGCCGTTAAGTCCAGTTGAGTCTGCTTATCAAGCCATTCAATCGACAACACCTTCTACCTCCCCTCTTGATGATTTGTCTCCCGATCCTTTTCGTGTTATTTTTCCCACTGACAAGATGATCATGTTCGTCATGGAGGACACCCCTTGGGATGATGGGCATCATTGTTCCATACTTTTTCTGGAGCAACATACTCTTGAAAACTACCAACAGATTTTGACTCCATCGACCGTTGTTATCATTTCGATGGTTCCTGTGATTTCACACGATGTGTTTGCTGAAGGGAACTTAAGTAACATCTCGCCCATAATTCCCATTGACATATCCATTAAACCTGGGATTGTTGAAAATGTTCACATTGGATCTTCATGTTCTTAAGATGAAATCGTCACCTATACATCTCTTTTCAAAGAATTTCATGACATATTCGCCTAGAGCTACAAAGAGATGCTAGGTATCGACCCTGCTATTGTTGTACATGAGATAAAGACATACCCCGGAGCTAGACCTGTCCGGCAATGCCTTCGTCCAGTTCACCCACGTAAAGCGGTTGCTATAAAGCTCGAAGTTGAAAAACTTTTGAAAGCCAACTTTATTTGTCCGGTGGCTCTTACAGAATGGGTTTCCAATCCTGTCCCAATTGACAAGAAAGGCGGAAGTATTCGTGTATGTGTTGATTATAGGGATATTAACAAAGCTTGTCCCAAAGACAACTTTCCTACCCCCTTCATCGACCAAATTGTCGATGACTGCGCTGGAAGTGAAATCTTCTCTCTCATGGTTGGTTTCTCCGGCTATAATCAAATTAACATTGCTCCCGAGGACCAACATAAGACTGCCTTTATTTGTCCTTGGGGTACTTTTGCCTATAGGAAACTTCCTTTCGGACTTAAGAATGCGGGCGCAACTTTTCAACGCGCTATGTCTTATTCTTTTCATGATATCAAACATATTGTTCAACCCTATTTGGACGATTTGCCTACTCATTCTATGCGCAGATTTGATCACCCTACCCACCTCCGAGCCATTTTCGTTCACTGTCGGTTCTATCGTATACGTTTAAATCCTCATAAATGCGCTTTTTGTGTAGAATCTGGCCGTCTTCTAGGTTTATCATGTCGCATCAAGGGATCTGGGTGGATCCTATTAAGGTTGAGGTAATTCTTAATCTCCCTCCTTGATGCAGGTCGCGCCACCTAGGCACGTCCACTCTCACAGGATCTTCTTCGTTCTCGCCCGAAGAACTCCAAGGTCCTTCTATTTCCCTATCGATAAATCTGTACCCACATAAATCTTTCCTCGAGGTCTCCCCTTTTCTACCGGGAGATCAGCTAGATCTCGCTATCTCGCGAGTTCATGACTCAAATCCTCCAACTCTTCCTTCCCAGTCTTGCGACACTCGAACTAGTGATACGGGTATAGCTCCTTTTCTTTGTTAGTTCCCTCACCCCATGCAACCGTGGGCTAGGTTTAAATGTTAGCACCTCTCGCAACCTCGCAACCTTGCCACCTCGCTGGTTGAACCATCGAGTTTTCACCCTCCTATCCTGTGAATCCCCGAGATGTAAGAATTCAACGGAATGTGGACTTCTATATCCAGGCAGCGCGTGTCCACCCTTCGACCACGCGGGTCCCACCTTATGCTCTGCCACGTGTCCACACGAACCTAGGCTCTCGGCACTTCGCGACTCGCGAATCCTAACGCCAATACTTCGGGACTTCTCGTGGTGAGATCCCGAGGTCTTCGTGCCACCTGTATTCCCCTCACCGACTTCGTTATGGCCCACATAGTCCTCCAGCTGTCGGGATATCACTTCTCGCAACCTCGCGATCCCTGTGACCAAATTCTTGGGTCTTATCTCTGATACACGATCCCACGTGCAGATCCAACGGTCCTCCTACGATCCGGATCCAACTGTTATCCTCCTTCTCGCGTCTCACATCTTCGCGACTTGTAGTACCCAATATTTGGGCTATCACCCTGTGAACTCCTGAGTTCGCGAGATCTCTTGATCTCTACCACCTGTCCTACTTAGATGAACGGCTCCTAGCCTTCTCGCCACTTCGCTACTCGCGAAGCTGAAGGACCTCCCTTTCTTTCCTCCAATGTCCGAGTCTGCGAGATGAGAGAATCTCCTTACACACGTCCTCCACAACGAACGACTCTGATATTGTATGGATATCATGTCTCGCGATATCGTTGTTCTTGTTGCACAACTTTTGGGGCTTCAACTCGCAAGTCCCCGATACACGATACCACGTGTAGATCTGATGGCTCCTATGACTGGGAATCGACGGCCCTATCCCTCCTCAGCTTCAAACCCTTTGGACCTTCTCTCTGTAACCTCCTTGCACCTCTGCAAGATCTGACGATCCTCAGAACTTCGCGAAATCTCTTCAGAAGATTTCGACCATCCGTTCTTCTTTGGGTAATCCACGAAATGAAAAAGAGTATCTCTCCACGAGATTCCTTCGCCTCTTCGCCAACCTGCGACGTTTCTCCCCGACTTCAAGTCACACTTGTCTATGCTGATCTTCAACAACTCAGAGGCCTATCCTTCCTAAGATTTGCTAAATTACTTCAACCTCAACGAGGTTCTTTGCATGCACTCCTTGCGGCAAGCCTGCAAACACTTCAACTGTTCGAGCTTCCTTGACTCTGCATATGCCCGTAGCAGCAGTCCTTCTATACTTCTCTCAATGTCACAACTGAGACTCTCCTTAGCGTGCGCACTCCTTGCATGGCTTGTATAACCCAATCTCTCTCTTGGTGGTATGAGAACAAGAGTTAACTCCCTGAGCCTTCTATCAACGTACTCCTTGCAGACGACTTCAACTGCACTCCTTGCAGGAATCCTTGCTCAAGTAGAGAAACAATTGAAACTCATTCCACTTCCTCTCAGATTTCAATCTCGACACATGAAATCATACACACATCATGATAACAAATGCACAACAGGAAGTAATTCTCATAAGTAGAGCATTCAACACATATACACAGAGAATAACACAACAACCATGAATCTGAATCAACTTCTTCTATTAATTCAAGATCTATACATGGGTGTTCTTCTACATCTTTCTGCTATTCTCTTATGCTCTAGATTCTTCTAACTCCTATTGCTAATGTTACAATGATACAAATTAGGGTGTCTATATCCGATTTCCCTCCTGCGCTCTAAAAACTGTCTAATCTAAGAATTCAATTCTATCTACCTGCAACTACTACTATAAATGCCTCTCTCTATCTCAGACGAGAGTGTATCGCTCGAGGTCTGATTACATTTTTCCAAGGCGCCTAAATTAAATGATCTCATTTATGTTTGCGCATCAACTTCAAGGGAAATTCAAAATTCAAAAACTTGCGTTGGACGTCTTCCAGTTGTCTTATGCTTTCACGTTGGTTTTGCTTGTCGTGAGGGATGCTCCTGCATCATACTCCCTCACTTGAAAATTTGCATGAGCTCATGTCCATGAGCTCCTGCATGGTGTGTCCATGTTTCTGAATTTCTACTTTAGTCTCCCAGCTGGCATATTCAACTGGGTGTCCCTTCCACTTGACCAAATATTCAAAATATTCTTTCCTCCTGGTTTTCTTACCCACTCGTTTATTCAGTATCTGCTCCACCTGTGGCTTTTCTGCAACTGGCATTTGTTTCTGCCACTGGACCTCTGGTTGATCATCACTTTTTGCTCCTGCTTCATCAGCTTTATATGGATATAAATCCGAAACATTAAATATTAGAGATATTCCAATGCCCTCTGGTAACTCAATTTCATAAGCATTCTGTCCCATTTTTTTCAAGACCTTGCATGGTCCAATTTTCTTCATCTTCAGCTTGTTGTATGTTCCTCTCAGAAACCTTTCCTTCCTCAAATGCGCCAGAACCAGATCACCAACTTCAAACTGAAGTTGTCTCCGATGTTGATTTGCTCTGCTTTTGTACTCTTGACTTGACTTCAATAGTCCCTCCTTCACCTGGCTGTGAAGTCCCTTCATCGCTTCAACGAATCCTCCTGTGCTAGCACTGCTAGTATCAGTCTGTTCTGAATCCCTCAGTTCAGAAACCCCTCTTGGCTGCCTTCCATATACAATCTGGAATGGACTTTTTCCTGTGCTCCTATTCATTGAATCATTGTAAGCAAACTCTGCTTGCGGTAATATGCTATCCCAGTTGTTATGGTGCTCTGTCACCAAGCTCCTTAGAAAGTCTCCCAGACTTCTGTTGACCACTTATGTTTGTTCATCCATCTGAGGATGATAAGCAAAACTAAACGCCAAGTTAGTTCCTAGCTTCTTCCATAGTGTCTTCCAGAAATGCCCTATGAATTTTGTGTCTCTGTCCGAAACTATGCTTTTCAGCAATCCATGGAGTCGAATGATCTCTTTGAAAAACAAATTTGCGATGTGAGTTGCATCACTGGTCTTCTGGCATGGAATGAGATGTGCCATCTTGGAAAATCTATCCACTACCACAAAGATGGAATCAACACCTCTTTGGGTCCTTGGCAATCCCAATACAAAATCCATGCTAATTTCACCCCACGGCTTATCTGGTATGGGCAATGGCTGATAAAATCTTGCATTCTGCTTCCTACCCTTCGAATGCTGGCAAATCCTACACCTATCCACAAACTTCTTGACTTCTGACCGCATCCCTGGCCAAAAGTATGACTCACTCAGCTTTGCAAATGTCTTATCATGGCCAAAATGTCCTGCTAATCCACTGCTGTGCTTTTCCTTCAAAAAGTTCTCCCTCATGGACCAATTTGGAATACACAATTGATTGCCTTTGAACAACAATCCATCCTGGATCATCTACTCTATCCACTGAATTCTGTCTCTGAGAATTGGATTCTCAGCTGCTTCATAAGCTTCCTTAAAGTCTAAATCATCTGCATACATATCCTTAAGCTCATCAAAGCCTAACGTCCTGACTTTGAACTCCTGCAACAACAAACTTTTCCTGCTCAAAGCATCAACAACTTTGTTAGCAGTACCAGAAATATGTTTTATTACAAAAGTGAAATTTTGCATGTATTCTACCCATTTAACATGCCTCCGATTCAACTTTTCTTGTTGAGTCACAAATTGTAATGCATGGTTATCACTATATAAAACAAATTCCTTTGGAATCCAATAGTGCCTCCATTTCTTCAATGCCTGTATGATGGCATAGAATTCTTTATCATACGTGGAGTACTTTTCCTTTGCCTCATTCAGCTTCTCGCTGAAATATGCAATCAACCTGTCTTCCTGGCTCAAGACCACTCCTATGGAAAACTCGCTTGCATCACATTTCACCTAAAATGCCTTCTGAAAATCCGGCAACACCAAAACCGTTTGCTCTGTGATCCTTCGTTTCAACAATTTGAAACTCTTCTCAGCCTCTTCAGTCCAGTGAAAATATTTATGTCTTTTCTTGACTATGTCCATCATTTCTGCGCTAATTCCATTGAAATTCCTAATGAATTTTCGGTAGAAACTAGCCAGTCCATGAAAACTCCTCACCTCAAATACATTCCTAGGTGATGGCCAATTCTTGATTACCTCCACCTTATCTGGATCCATCCTCAACTCATTTGCAGATATAACAAACCCCAAATAAATGAGTTATGTCTTCATGAATGATGACTTCTTCATGTTTATCAACAACTTCTCTTATTGTAATCTCTTCATCACAATAGCCAAATGCTTCAAGTGTTCAGCCTTTGTCTTACTGAAAACCAATATCTCATCCAGATACACGATGACAAATTTCCAGATGAACTCCTTCAGGACTTCATTCATCAACCTCATAAAGGTACTTGGTGCATTCGTCAAGCCAAATGGCATGACAAGCTATTCATACAAACCTTCGTTTGTCTTGAATGTTGTTTTCCACTCGTCACCTTCTCTCATACAAATCTGATGATATCCACTCTTCAAATCTATCTTTGAAAAACAATTTTCCCCACTTAAGCAGTCCATCTGATCATCCATCCTTGGCAATGGGAACCTATACCTTATAGTTATCTTATTAATGGCTCTTGAATCAGTGTACATCCTCCAGCCTCCGTCTTTCTTCGGACTGAGTACTGTTGGGACAACACATAGACTCAAGCTTTCCCTGACCAAACCTTTGTCCAACAACTCCTGGACCTGTCTTTTAACTTCTTCATTCTCTTGCAGCGTCAACCTGTACGCGGTTTTGTTTGGAAAACTATCTCCTGGTATGAGATCAATATGATGACTCACACTCCTCATCGGTGGCAATGAACGAGGCAATTCGTCCACCACAATATCAGCGAACTCTTCCAGTAGTTCCTGAACTTCTTCTGGCAAATCATCCATTCTTGTGCTAGTCAGAACAATTCTCGGATTTCTGACCAAAAACAATTGTGGATCCTCCTTCTTCTTAACTTCTGTAAGAAGTTCCTTCCCACTCATGAGAAGTACTCTGTTGTTTACCTCCAGCTTCACCTCCTTATCTTCAATTGGACACAACATATGAGTTCTCCCATTCCTTTCCAGGGTATATGTATTCATCCTCCCATCATGAATTACATTTCTATCATATTGCCATGGTCTACCCAACAATAAATGACAGACATCCATAGGAACAACATCACATAAAATCTTATCATTATATCCTCCTATCTTAATGTCAAATAAGCATTGTTTAGTGACATTTACCTGATGTCCCTTCGGTAGCCATGAAACTTTGTATGGACTTGTATGATCATTTTTCTCCAACTCCAGCTTTTCTACCATCTCGATTGAAACGAGATTATTGGTGCTTCCACTGTCCACGATGACCTTGCACACTCTATCCTTGGTGTTGTAAGCAATCCTAAAAAGATTGTTCCTCTGCGCTGAGTTTTCCATCTCCTTCTCTGGCATCAAAAGGAATTTCTACATCACTAGCGATCTTCCACCTTCAGCGTACTCTGCCTCAACATCTCGCCTCTGTGCCTTGGTGATGTGAGTCTCTCCAGTTTCTTTCTTTTTCTCTGGACACTCGAATGACCTGTGTCCATTTTTTCCACATGTGAAGCATGTGATTACTCCACCTCTTCCTCTTCCTCTACCTCTAGGACGAGGAAACCTATTATTATCAGCATATCCGCCTCTCTGCTCAGTATGTTGTTCTCTTTTCTCAGCATGTCACCCTCGCTGTGAACTTCCACCTCTCTCTGTCTGAGTCTGAGGTTTCTTCCAGTCATCCTTGGGATTTTGGTATTTATCTTGGGAAACCGACTTACCTTTGGGATGACTCCTGCCTCTGCCTCACTGACCTTGCTTACGGCTCACCTTCTCCTCAGCTTTCAAAGCCATTTGATAGGCATCCTCCACCATTCGTATGGTTGCCATATTTAATTCATCCTAAATTTCATACCTCAGGCCATTCATATACCTGGCCACCTTTTCGTCATTGCTTTCGCGATGACCTGCCCTGATATTCAACCTATAAATTCCTCAGTATACTCCTTCACTGTCATCATCTTCGGTCTCAGGTTCTGCATCCTCCTGAACAGAGAAATTTGATAGTCCCTGGGAATGAATTTCCCCTTCATCTTTGCAATCATCCTATCCCAGCTCTTAATCTT
Source organism: Picea engelmannii (assembly GCA_009831015.1). Classification (NCBI taxonomy): domain Eukaryota; kingdom Viridiplantae; phylum Streptophyta; class Pinopsida; order Pinales; family Pinaceae; genus Picea; species Picea engelmannii. Next base: position 167,740 of record ML778928.1, on the reverse strand, counting down.
CTGCTTGCCTTGGCAATGCCTATCAGCTTGCAGTTCATCCCACCACAAGGCTGCATGTCCTTTTAATCTCGTGACGACATGTCTGACCTTCTTATCCTCTTCGATATCTTCATAATCAAAGTAAGTGTCTAGAGCTCTAATCCAATCTAGCAACTCTTCCGCATCCAGATTTCCTTCATAAACTGGAATGTCCATCTTTACCTTTGTACTCATTCTTTCAACAGCTTTAAGTAAGCGTTCACTCACTGCATCTTCCTCTGGGATTTCATCTTCTCTATGTCCAGCATCCTCTTCATCTTCGGATTCACTGATATATCCTACATCAGCTTTGCACCTTTGTGATGTCTCCATGTCCTCCATTCTAGCATGAAGATTTCTTATTTCTCTCTCCATGTCTGGATTCTGCATTTGCCTACCTATTTCTCTGGACAATTCCCTTTCCTCCTCTAGATCGATTGATTGTCTACCCCTTCTCCTTGGCGGCATAGTGAATTTTTCCTGTCCTTTGCTACAGAAAGCAAAGAAGCTTTTCTAAGCTCTTATACCACTTAACGTGTGTATCAGAGTGCTCTCTTATCTCCTCCTGCCTCTCTTGCCTGAAATATACAGACAGGTAATAGGCTCTGATACCACTTTGATGCAGGTCGCGCCACCCAGGCACATCCACTCTCACAGGATCTTCTTCATTCTTGCCCGAAGAACTCCAAGGTCCTTCTATTTCCCTATCGGGAAATCTGCACCCACAGAAATCTTTCCCCGAGCTCTCCCCTTTGCTACCGGGAGATCAGCTAGATCTCACTATCTCGTGAGTTCGTGACTCAAAGCCTCCAACTCTTCCTTCCCAGTCTTGCGACACCTGAACTAGCGATACGGGTATAGCTCCTTTTCTTTGTTAGTGCCCTCACCACATGCAACCATGGGCCACGCTTAAATGTCAGCGCCTCTCACAACCTCGCAACCTCACCACCTCGCCGGTTGAACCATCGAGTTTTCACCCTCCTATCCCGCGAATCCCCGAGATGTGAGAATTCAACGGAATGTGGACTTCTATCTCCAGGCAGCGCGTGTCCACCCTTCAACCACGTGGGTCCCACCTTATGCTCTGCCACGCGTCCACACGAACCTCGGCTCTCAGCACATCACGACTCGCGAATCCTAACGAAAATACTTCGGGACTTCTCGCAGAGAGATCCCGAGGTCTTCGTGCCACCTGTATCCCCCTCATCGACTTTGCTATGGCCCACACAGTCCTCCAACTATCGGGATATCGCTTCTCGCAACCTCGAGATTCCCATGACCAAATTCTCGGGTCTTATCTCGCGAGACTATAATACACGATCCCACGTGCAGATCCAATGGTCCTCCTACGATATGGATCCAACGGTTATCCTCCTTCTCGCGCCTCGCGTCCTCATGACTTCTAGTACCCAATATTTTGGCTATCACCCTGCGAACTCCCAAGTTCGCGAGATCTCTTGATCTCTACCACTTGTCCTGCTCAGATGAACGACTCCTAGCCTTCTCGCCACTTCGCTACTCGCGAAGTTGAAGGACCTCCCTTTCTGTCCTCCAATGTTCGAGTCTGCGAGATGAGAGAATCTCCTTACATGCGTCCTCCAGAGCAAACAACTCTGATCTTTTAGGGATATCGCGTCTTGCGATATTGTTGTTCTTGTTGCACAACTTTTGGGGCTTCAACTCACGAGTCCTCGATACACGATACCACGTGTAGATCTGACGGATCCTGCGACTCGAAATTGACGTCCCTATCCCTCTTGAGCTTCAAACCCTTCGGACCTTCTCTCCGTAACCTCCTTGCACCTCTACAAGATCTGACGATCCTCGGAACTTTGCGAAATCTCTTCAGAAGATTTTGACCGTCCGTTCTTCTTTGGGTAATCCACAAAATTAAAAAGAGTATCTCTCCATGAGATTCCTTCGCCTCTTCACCAACCTACGACGTTTCCCCCCGACTTCAAGTCACACTTGTTTACGCTGATCTTCAGCGAATCAAAGGCCTATCCTTCCTGAGCTTTGCTAAATTACTTCAACCTCAACGAGGTTCTTTGCACACACTCCTTTCAGCAAGCCTACGAACACTTCAACTGTTCGAGCTTCCTTGACTCTGCGTATGCCCATAGTAGCAGTCCTTCAATAATTCTCTCAGTGTCATGACTGAGACTCTCCTTAGCCTGCACACTCCTTGCACGGCTTGTATAACCCAATCTCTCTCCTGGTGGTATGAGAACAAGAGTTAACTCCCTGAGCCTTCTGTCAATGCACTCCTTGCGGACAACTTCAACTGCACTCCTTGCAGGAATCCTTGCTCAAGTAGAGAAACAATTGAAACTCATTCCACTTCCTCTCAGATTTCAATCTCAACACATGAAATCATACACACAGCATGATAACAAATGCACAATAGGAAGTAATTCTCATAAGTAGAGCATTCAACACATATACACAGAGAATAACACAATAGCCATGAATCTGAATCAACTTCTTCTATTAATTCAAGATCTATACATGGGTGTTCTTCTACAGCTCTCTGCTATTCTCTTATGCTCTAGATTCTTCTAACTCCTGTTGCTAATGTTACAATGATACAAATGAGGGTGTCTATATCTAGTTTCCCTCCTGGGCTCTAAAAACTATCTAATCTAAGAATTCAATTCTATCTACCTGCAACTACTACTATAAATGGCTCTCTCTATCTCAGACGAGAGCGTATGGCTCGAGGTCTGATTACATTTTTCCAAGGCGCCTAAATTAAATGATCTCATTTATGTTTGCACATAACTTCAAGGGAAATTCAAAATTCAAAAAATTGCGCTGCATGTCTTCCAGCCGTCTTCTGCTTCCACGTTGGTTTTGCTTGTCGTGAGGGATGCTCCTGCATGACTCATCCTTCTACACTATGCCAGTTGCAGAGTTTGTAGGGGAAAGAAAACTTTCTTCGTCATTTTATTCCTAATTACGCCGAGATAACTCGTGGTTTTATGCGGCTACTAAAGAAAGATTCAGAGTTCATCTAGGATACCATTGCCAACAATGCTTTTGAAGCTTTAAAGTTGTCCCTCACGCGAGCTCCGCTTCTCTTTCCTCCTAATTACAGTCGCGATTATTTCCTTTATCTTGCTGCCTCGGAGTACACTATTGGCATGGTTCTTGTTCAAGAGGATGATGTGCACGACGAACATGTTGTTTACTACTTGAGTCGAAGTCTCACACCAACTGAAATCAAGTATCAACATGTCGAAAAATTGGCATTGGGTGTCGTTCAAGCCATCCAACGCTTSCGGCATTATATCTTCTCACGTAAGACTACAATGATTTCTCATTGCAACCCTATGCTACATATTTTGACACGTCAATTGCTCGGGGGAAAATACTCCAAATGGATAGTCATACTCCAGGAGTTTGACTTGGAATTCGACCGCGCCAAGTCTAAGAAGTCATTAGTTTTTGCTGAGTTGATATGTGATTTTCCTCATTCTGCAATGGAAAATGTAGCAGTAGATTCATTACCCGATGAATCTCTTTTCCTTATTAGCACTAAYGATCTTTGGTATGGGGATATCATTATATATCTCCAAACCTAGACTCTTCGGCCTACTTTGTCTAGTACTGAACAACATCGTATATGCTATCAAGCTCGTCAATACATTATCCTCGGGGATACTCTTTACCGTTGGGGAATTGACTCTATTTTTCGGCGTTTTTTAACATTCGACGAAGCCGAGAAAGCTCTGAATGACTACCATTCTAGAGCATGTGGTGGTCATATGTCTGGGTATGCTACTGCCCAGAAGATCTTACGTGCAGGATATTTTTGGCCTTCTTTATTTACCGACTGCATTACTGCCATTCAGAAATGCCATGCCTGCCAGACCTACAATCAGAAAATTCGATCACATCCTGCTCCTCTTCACCCTATGGTCTCAGTTGGTCCTTTTGCAAAATAGGGCATCGATTTCATGACATGTCACCCTCACTCAGCTGGGGGGCATGGTTACATCATTGTAGCCATTGATTACTTTACGAAATGGGCCGAGGTGATGCCAATATTCGACAATACTGGAAATACTGCAGCCTTATTTCTTTTTAACCATGTGATAACTCATTTTGGTGTTCCCCAAGCTATCGTAACTGATCATGGTAGCCATTTTAGGAATTTTATGATGTCTGAACTTACGGAAAAGTTGGGTCTTCTCCTTGATAACTCAATGCCCTATTATCCGCAAGCTAATAGCCAGGTCGAAGCAATCAACAAAGTTCTTATAACTATTCTTCGATGGATGATAGGAATTCATAAAACAAGTTGGCACACAATGTTGTTTTCGGCATTGTGGGCATACCGGACATCTGCCAAATCCGCTACTGGGTTTATGCCTTTTCGATTAGTCTATGGTGTGGAAGCCATTCTTCCTATAGAATACGAGATACCCTCTCTGAAGCTAGTTGTCGAACTCTTACCCAACACTTCTGCTGAAGAAAAATGTCTATTGTATCTAATGCTATTAGACGAAACTCAACGTGATGCCACTCTAGTAATAGAAGCCCAGAAGAAATGTGTCAAAGTACAATATGACAAGCATGTCAAGCCTCACATTTTCTCCGAAGGTGATCTTATTCTTCTCTATGAACAGGATCGAGATGTGTTAGGAGCTGGGAAATTCGAACCCATGTGGCGAGGTCCTTATATTGTTTATCGAGTTTTGGAAAAAGGAGCATATGGGTTGGTTGATTACAATGGTATCCCTTTGAGTGAACCCAGAAATGGGTTGTACTTGAAGAAGTACTATGCATAAATTATTTGTGCACAAGTACTTGTATTTTATGTATCATACTTTGTGTGTGTTACTATAGTTTGTTTTTGTCGTTATCTGGTCTATGCCTTTATGTAACGTTGTGTTTGATTTCCAGATGTTGAAGTCTTCCCTACTCTATATTGGCTTCGATGATGGTGCTAGTCGTAGTACTCGGAACCTTGCATCTGCTGGTGGGCAATCTATGCCCCCAAAAACAAACTTGTATCTTTACGAGGTGTGTGCCTCGGCCGTGCGACCAACAACATTGAAGACTATAGCGTCGTTATTGAATTATTGGTTGATGCTATCTCGCTCGGAATTCATCATTTGGTTGTGTGACTTGACTCACAGCTTGTAGTACTATAGTTAAGTAATATCTACTCTATTCGAAGTCCTACTCTGTTACGGGTGTATTTGCGAATTCGCCTCTTGGAACGTTATTTTGATCACATTGAATATCAACATATTCCTAGATGTCTAAATACATTAATAGATGCATTGGCTAATTATGTATTGGAAAGACATTTGAATCATTTATAAGTCAAACACATAAAAATTCACACAATATAAAGTAAACCGATAGAAGCCATCTGTATATATAACGATCAAAAGAGTTTTTACAAAAAGTTTGTCCGAAGACCAAAATATCAAAAATTGAAGCTTATAGCTTCTACAAAGTGACGTCATGGTTGACGTTCATGGTAACACACGACTGCCCTAGAAACCCTATGGAGCAGTCGACTCATAGTTGTTGATACCCCTACAGTATGACGTTGATCGCGTCGTGGAACCTCTTCCAGAGTCATATCTAGAATGTCTACAGTAAGGCCCTCTAGATTCTGTTCAAGTATTTGATAATCCTCAGCATATTGTGGTGCTTCCACTACCTCTCCTCGCTGCTGGATGGGAGAAGTTTCGGGAGCTCTATATGGTCCAAAATCTGTGTTATAAACAAATGATTTTGTATTAGTCTTGGGACGAACATATAAAAACAAAAACACTTGAATATGATAAAAATTCAAAAACATTTAAAAAGAGAAAAATGTGTGTACTTCTTACCAAGTTCACCCCACTGAGTATCCTCTGGCAGTGCTAATTCTGGATCTCCTCAGAAATCCAACGCAGCATAAGTGTAGTCATCAACCATGAACATCTGGGTTTGAAACCAGTCAAAGAAAATATCATCATACTTGACGATCGATCCTGCTACATGCCGGGCCATGAGCCATCACCATCTCAACATCCTTGGATCCCTGGGACCCGGTATTTTCCACTCAACCTATAGTCTAAATATGGGGACCCTCTCAAGGAAGAAGGACACCAACAAAGATCCATACCCGAATTTCTTCAGGTCACCTCGCCTACATTTGGTCAATTGTTTTTTGATACTGCGAAGCACAACATCTTCCCAGTTGAATACTCAAGGCTCAGTACACTCGATGACATACTGGAAGTAACTCTGCAACGCCATATGAGGATCAGAACTTCCAGCCATCCAAGCTATAGTGAAAAGGATAGTACGAAGGGTCAAGTCTTGTACCCCCCAGATAACCACTTTTCCTTTTTTCCTTTCAGCCTCGGGAACACAGTATTGATTGTAGTACTCACTCATCTTTATCCCACCACCTCTACTACCGGTCAGGCTAACATAGTATCTGTGTCGAGACAATCCAGTCAAAAAGTAAATGTCCTCAATGTCTATGGACAGTGTGTGAGCTCCCACATAAAAAACCTGCTGATCTGGGTCCCACATATGCACCAGATATTCTAATAGTTTGACTTGCGCCCTCATGCCCGGGACATGAAAGTACTTTAAGATCCCACAATCTCTCAAAGAAGCTATGGTAGGTGGATGATTTTCGGCCATTGCATTATCCTCTTCATGTTCCCTTTCATGCCACTCAAGTACCATGGTGATGGCCAATTATCTACACAAGGAACACAATAACAGGATTAATAACTTTTTTCATGCTTTGAATATTTTTCATTGGCTAAAAATTTAAAAAAAAATTGGGCTTTGCGGTTCTTGCAGGTGCCCGAGGGGCACAGTGTGAGAACCTCGCAAGTGGCTTAAGGCTCACCTGCGAGAACGCCTCATTCTCGCAGGCCCTGTATGGCCCACCTGCAAGAATTGCAACGCGCTTGTAGGGCTTAAAAACTCAACTCAAAACTAAACATTTAACCAATGAATTTACAAATTTAAACCATGAAAATGTCAAGGATGAAGAGCTTACCTTAATGTCCCAGATGGCTCGCTGAATGGTCTCTCGTAGCTCCCACAAATTAACGCCAAACATGGAGGGTAAAAGAGGGGTTTTTTGAGCTCAATAGTGGAAATGTAAAATGGTGTGGTAAAAAAGAGTATTTACTCATTTTATTGACTTTTACTATATCATTTTGGTTTTTTATGATTATTTGTCAATTAAACCCTAATCCCTAATATTATGTTGAGTGTAAACTCTTGCAGGTGTGATGACTTGGATGATCAAATATAGGGATATGGACATAGTTTTTCTTTTTACATCGTGTGTTTCGATTGATTTTTATGGTTTTTACATAAAACCTCGAGCGTTGTTTTTGTTTGTTCTTGCACTCATAAACACTCGAGAACGTGATCGAGCATACTTTTATCACTTTTTCAGGCTCAACAAGGTTATATGAAAAAGGAACCCCCCTGGAGTCCTCTTTAAGCTCTTTTCAGACTCTCTAAACATGAAAAGAGCGTTGAGCGACCTTGTTATTTTCACGCTCGATAAAGTATTTGAAGTAAGCGTCTGGTGAGCGATATTTATCTCTTTTTCGGTCTCGT
>ML778928.1:108886-160070 GCA_009831015.1 Picea engelmannii | reverse complement strand
GGAACTGAGAGAGTTCTCTTTTAAGTGTTTTTCCAAACTCTATAATCTTGAAAAACCTTCGATTTTTCTATCTCTGGACTCGTTAAACAAACATTGACAGACCTGTGATGGGACCGAACCACTCCTTCTTAGGGTTCGTTAAATATACTCCGAGGGACTCGTCCGAAGGATGATCTTATATCAACAAGCATATGTTATCCTCCTCAAGCTTGCTTAAAAATAAAGAGGTACTCACCAGAAATGGTGGGGGAAAATTTGGGAAAGGGATATGTTTCATCTTCATATTGATTGGCAGCAAGTGTCTCTCTTGAACATGACACCTTCTATTCATCATTTGAAGCCGGTTTGGGAAATCCATTTGTCTCTCATTCGATTTGCTACAAGGTCATTCCCTGGGTCATCTTTGAGTCAATTCTACCAAATCATTGGTTGTGTCATTCATATGTTCAAGAGAAGTCCATCTGAAACCTATATTGAGTCGGCCATCTGCAGTTATCCATTCTTTCCATGTCATCCTTCCCTGTGTCCGGTCCAATTTGTAAAATTATTTGTTTCAACTTCAAACTTTGTTACTCATTTCGTGTCATTGATGGGGGATACATTAAGGCCCTCCTGTGACGAGTTTTGTTCCATCGACTTCAGCACATTATCGAGAATCAAGACTTAGAAATTACTTGGTACCTTGGAACTTGCATGCCTCAATGGAAGGTTTCCTCGCTTTCGATAGTGGGTTTACATTATTGACCCCTGATCAAAAGATTCCATCGTTTTTTCGACATAAACTCATTTATTCACACTCGATGGATTGTACTATGGTACCTTGGGAGTCATTGACATCAATGGTGATTTCCCTCGCACTTGTTAACGATTTCATCATTGACCGGTAATCAAGTGGTTTTTACCATGTTCGACTTCAACACATGTAATCACATGGTTAGATTCGTACTTTGGGTGACAAGATTGAAGACCCTGGATATTATCTTTGTGATCTAGGTTGCGATGGAGTATGTATAATTTGCGACACATAGATCCACCGTGTATGTTTCGTGGCTATGTCGTCTTGATTTGAAATTTCTCCCTTAGATCCACAATGTATTTAGGTGGCTATGCTATATTTTGATGGCATGGATCCACAGTGTATGATTGGTGGCCATGACCCATGTCTATAATGTCATCAGTCTGTGATCTGAGTATGGGAATGCCTACCTCAGAATTGGTATATATGATATTCTGCAGATGTTTTGTTGTTCGCAGGTTTCCGATTAGATGTTCTCCTGGTTCCCGAAACACACATGCAACTTACAAAGTATATCGGTTGTCACTGGTTCCAACCTCATACATTGGGGGGCATTATATTACCCATGATTTTGGTCATCATGATGATGTATTGATGATGGTGCATTCAGGCTCTTCATTATAACTTTCTCCTGAGAAAAGTTACCTTCATCTCTTTCCAGAAATCACATTTTTGAGGACTGTTCGCAGGCTGCTAGTACATTTGCCTGCGAGAATGCATGATTCTCACAGGCTGCCTTAAGCCAGGGTGCGAGAAGTTCACACTGTGTTGAACTGCTAGGGTGCGAAATATTTCTAAAGAAGGGAAAAAGATGAATTCTCGAAGCTTCTAGAAGGGAATCTTCTAGAAGGATGAGATGACATTCGAATGGTTATCCTAGTACTAGATTCCCTGATATTTTGGGATCATTCCTATCCAAGTAACTAATTCATTCTCTCCTATATATTGAGTGAATTCTCATGGAAAAGGTTAAGAAAACAAGGAGAAGCAAGACTCACTGGAGAATTGGTGAAAAATTGTGTGAAGGACTGAAGCTACAACAACTAGGAAACTCCAACAAGTTTATTAAAGGTGGTTGATCTTCTTCATGCAAGTGAGAAAGTGTGTGTGTCAGAGCCAAGGGCCATTGAAAGGAAGTTTTCAACATCAAGGCTTAGGTTGTAATCTTTACTTTCTATTAATATGATATATTAATATGTCCCTTTCCCATAAATTTAGTTCCACTTTATTGTATAACTCCTTGATCATATACATAGATTGTCTGCTGAATAGATTGTGCTTTCTTCACTTCGGTTTGTTTGTATTGTTTTGGTCTTGAATGTACGAGAGCACTGGATCGAAGCGGGAGAAACAAAGAACAAATGAAGTGATCATAAGATATGTTCTTTGTTCTTGCCTCATATTTAATTCAATGGTTAGAATCTAGGGAAAGAGTCATATTCTGTCTTGCTTTGTTCTAGATCTAGGTGGATCTAAGGAGATCGGTTTGTGTCTGCACTTACAGATTTATCCAATAACACCTAATAGAAGCTTCGGCTTCTAGAAGGATACTCCTCTAGATGGTTCTCTTGATAGACATATTTGGTATAAATAAGGGATGAGGGTATGAAAACCCTAGCTTGGAGATTATTGTAACAGAGCACTGCTCAACTGGAGGTTGCCCCCTCGAAGATGCCCGTGAACATTGCTTTCTGAATCAAAGTGTTATTTCTGTTGTTGTTCTTATATCATTTATGTGTTATTGTTGAGATTATGCTAGTTATATTATTGTTACTCAACCATTTCTAGCATTTTATTTATGTTCTGCATACTTTTATATCTGGTATATTACAAGTGGTATCAGAGCATCTATAGTGCCACCAATAAAAACACATGGGAAGATACTCTCTAGTACCTGGGTAGTCGGGTAGTACAGCTAAGGGAACGATCTATCTTCCTTAGTTAGTGCCCTGAGATATTGGACCGAGTACTATTGTTGGACCCCACATGTATATCAGAGAGCTATAGCACAGATCAAACCCTTGTCTGTAGAACCCTTGAATACCTAACCCTTGGGGGACAGAAACATAAACAAATTAAAACAGACAAGATTTGTTGCAGCGCAACTGTGTTCGGGTTATCAAATCACTACAATTTTCTTACTGGTTAAGCATTTGGGGATTTCATCGCTGCAGTATTCTTCAGACCAGAGTATAACTCCACAAAGTATAGAAAAATTTCCACCATTATTTGAGACCTATTCCATTGGATTCATCTCTTCGCCCTTGTCACATTCATCCATATCATTTTTTGTAAAATTTTTGACTCTGCCTGCCCCTTTTCAGTTCACCCATCCTCATAGCCCATACCCGTAGCCAAGACCTGGAAGCTCACTTCAACACCTTGCAATATGGTCTCCTCGAGACCCAAAAAGAAGTAAAACAACTCAGTTCCAATGTTGCCTCCATCGATACAACCATAAATACAACCATGTAGTCCTCAATGGAGGAAATCAAACAAGAACTGACCACCCAACTTGAATCTATCTTTGCATCACTCTGCACCAAACTAAATATCCCTACAGATGACCCTTTCTCTGATGCACCTCCAAATACTGAAGGTGAACGTTCCTCCCATTTCCATACCTTTCAACACCCTCACTTTCAACATGACCTACGTCTTCCGTGGGTGGATGTGACCAAATTTGATGGCTTAGACCCCACTGGTTGGGTAACCCAAATGGAACATTATTTCTCTTTATATGACATTACAGATGACTTGGCCAAACTCCGGTATGGTGTTCTCCATCTAGATCAAGAACGTTGGCAATGGTGGCAATGGAGAAAAACTTCACGTCAAGGGTATATTGCTTGGACCCAATTTGTGACTGAGATTTATGAATGCTTTGACACTGACACCAACCATTTGAGTCGTTTGAAAAAGTTGAAACAATCAGGAATAGTAGAAGACTTCATAGCTACCTTTGAGCACTTGGATTTTCGAATAGAGGGCATGACTGATGCTTTCTTTTGAGAGTGTTTTATCAACAGCCTCAAGGAAGAGATTCGGACCCATGTCCTCATGGCGCGACCCTCGAGTTGGGTGGAGGCTACTAAAAGAGCTAAATAAGCACAACAGATTGTATCCTCTCAAAACCAAAAACCCTCCTTTATCCCTTGCCCTAAACCCGTAAATCCTACTACTCCCTCCGCCCCATTAAAGATCCAAAAATTGACTAGGGCTAAAATGGATGAATGCCAACTCAAAGGCCTTTGTTATAATTGTGATGACAAATATTTCATGGGCCACAAGTGTAAGGAAAAAAATATTTTTATGGCCATCTCTAAGGATATTTCATAAGAGGATGGTGAAACTCCCCTTGTTCCTGAGTCACTTGAAATCACTGACATAACCCCTCCCTCGGACCTTCCCAAAGTGGAACTGATCAATTCCCTCAATGCTCTCACTGGATTCTTCGCTCCCCAAACCCTCAAGTTAATTGGTTACATAAAGCATTGGAAGGTCATAATTTTGGTTGATAGTGGAAGCACCCATAATTTTATTCATCGCTGCATTACCCAAGAAACTCATTACTACATCCGTGCCGTCAATCATTTCCAAATCATGATTGCCAATGGTGGTTCAATGAAATGTGCAGGGCGTTGTGAAAATGCGTGTCTCCAAATCAATGACTACCACATAAAATCCCATATGTTTGCTATAGACATGGGCGGTTGTGACATTGTGTTGGGTGCAGACTGGCTAACGACTTTGGGTCCCATTCTCATGGATTTTAAGGAATTAACCATGGAATTCGACCAGGAAGGCCACCAATATAAATTCCAAGGCATCACTTTTGGTTCACCTGAGGTCATTAGTTCCCATCACATGGAAAATATGCTCAAATAAGGTCATTCTAGTGTCATTGCCCAACTCCATGCCATACAAGCCATAGAGACACCCACGGTGTCGCAAGACCTCCAATCCCTCCTTTATAAACATCAAATGGTAGTTTCCACTCCCCAAGTACTCCCTTGTTCCTGCGGTGTTCATGATCATTCCATTCCCCTTGTACTCGAAATCCTTCCTCCCAATATCCGTCCGTATCGCCACCCTTTTTCACAAAAAAATGAAATTGAGAAAATGGTCCAGGAACTCCTTACTGCAGGTATTATCTGCCCTAGTACGAGCCCTTACTCTTCTCCTGTAGTCATTGTCTTCAAGAAAGAAGGTTCTTGGAGAATATGTCCTGACTTCCATGCCCTCAACAAACTAACCATTAAAGACAAATTTCCCATTCCTATCATTGATGACCTCCTGGATGAATTGAGTGGTGCCCAATTCTTTACTAAACTTGATCTTCGCTCAGGCTATCACCAGATACGTATGAAAGAGGAAAAAATTCCCAAGATGGCCTTTCAAACTTATGAGGGTCACTATGAGTTTTTGGTCATGCCCTTTGGCTTGTGTAATGCCCCCTCCACCTTCCAAAGTGATGCAGGAGCATCGTAAGCAGTCAAGTGAGCGTGGAGGCGAAGGACAGCTGGAAAGTGCAACATGCATTTTTTTCAAATTTTGAAATGTTTTGAAAGTTTAAGGGAGTATATATAATGTAATAGTTAGGAAGGTGATGTACTTTCATTTATATCTGGAGGTTGTAAACAGAGCATGAGCGATTGCTCTCATCTGTAAAACATTAAGGCATTTAAGCCCAGTAAATAAAAGTAGGTAGGTTTGAATTAATAAGATTAGATAGTTTAGAGAGTAGGAGGGAAAATGGATATAGACACCCTCACCATTGTATTATGATAGTTAATCATAATTGTATCATTAACATAGAGGAGAAGAGAGCTATAGAGAGAGCTGTAGAGAAAATCCCATGTACAAAATATTTGAATTAATATATGAAGCTTTGAATCAGATTTCATGGTGTTATGATGTTTTATGTTTATACATGGTGAATGGTATGCTTATAGTTGGTTATTCTCTTTGGTTATGCATTTTCTTTAATACTGTGTGCATGTATCATTTCATGTTGAATGTTTGAAGTCTGAAGAGAGAAAGAGAATGAGTTTCAATTGTTTCTATTCCTGAGTGAGAGTTCCTGCAAGTAGTGCTATGAAATGTCCTCAAGGAGTGCGTTGACAAAGGTTGATATTTTATCTCTAAAAGCTCAGGAGGGATACCGTTGTTCTCATTCCAGCAGAAGTGCAGGTGAAGCACAAAAGTCGTGCAAGATGTGCACAGGCTAGTTGAAATCTCAGAACTTATAAACTAATGGAAGGATTGAAGGACTATTGTTGCAGAGAGTGTACATAGTCGAGAGGTCGAATAGTCAAGAGTATTAGAAAGGTTACCGCAAGGAGTGCGTCCAGGAATCCTTTTAGAGGTTTGAGTTGTGAGTGAAAGCTCAGGAGGGAAAACACCTTTGAACACTTCAAAGGAGGACAGATATTGAAATACTTGAAAGGGATATGAGGGTCAAAGTCATCCAGTAGAAGTAAATTTCATAAGGAAGAACCTTGGTTTATTCCACAGAAGTGGTCCAGGAGCAACGAGGGGTTGAAATTCTCTATGGAGAATTCGCGAAGTCGCAAGGACCGTGGGATTCCAGTGAAGCTGCAAGAAGGATAAGCATTGGATGAATCCACCCTTTAGGAGGTAAGAATCAACATGGACCATTTATCATGCTTTGTAAAAGCTGTCAGATCATTTTTTCATTTCAGGGATCTTGACGACAAGGACCAGAGCGCAGTGGAACGAAAGTCCTAAAATTGCGAGTTGCAATAGGAATTGGCATATAGTTTGGGATTTGGGCACATCGGGTGTCGGGAAATGAAGGAGACAACACTTTGGGAGAGAGAGAGAGTCTCAAAAGCTGGGAAGGGTGACAGGTGGCAGGAGTCCATGTTAGAGATAGAAAGTGGTTGAGTGGACAGGTGGCGTGTCCCTGTCAAATAGGCGGAGTCAAACCTGGTTGACCCTTTCAGGGTTCGGAGGTCAACAGATTGGGAGCCTTGCATCCAGATTCGTGAAATCACGAAGTCCAAAATTTCGAATCAGTGGAAGGTTCTGTGAGAAGCCAGTCTTTGCTTAATAAATTTTAGAGAATCAAAATTTCGGGTTTCGGTGGGTTCAAGAGCCAGAAACTCGACAACGGAAAGTGTGATATTGCGAAACCCAAAGTCCTGAACTTGCGAAGGGCACGACGTTATTTTGGTCGTGTGGAGGTGAAGCTCGTACCTTGTTCCTGTTTGCATAAGGGGGTTTCCAAAGGACCTGTGGATCGATTCGTTGAAGGTTCTGATAGGGATCCAAAAGAGCCACTTTGGCTCAAGGAGATTTGAACTATCCTGTGAGTGAATCTCGGACTAAGGGTTCGGGGGTTTGCATCGGTTGTGGTATCAAAGCACAGAAAAAGTCTTTTCTTTCTGTAACAAAGAACAGGAGAAAGAGAAAATTTCTCATCCATGTCAACGAGAAGAAGAGATAGACCAATGCCTGATCCAACAGTGGAAAGGGAAATGCGCAAACTACATGCCAGGCTTGATGCCATGGAGACAAAAGAGAGGCGCACAGTCGATGTTGGGGATATCAGTGAGGCTGACAGTGAAAATGAAGCTGGACATGAAGAAGAATTCACAGTCGAAGACACTGTAGATGAACGCCTATTCAGGGCTATTGCAAGGATAGGTGCTAAAGCAAAAATGGAGATTCCCATGTATGAGGGAAACCTCGATGTTGAAGAGATTCTAGACTAGATTAGAGCTCTAGATAAATACTTCAACTATGAGGATGTCGAGGAAGACAACAAGGTCAAACATGCTATCACTAGACTTAAAGGGCATGCAGCACTATGGTGGGATGAACTGGAGGTTGATAGATGTTGTAAAGGAAAGCAGAAGATCAAAAGCTGGGACATAATGGTTGCGAATATGAAAGAAAAATTCATACCCAAGTATTATCAAATCACTCTATTTCGAAGGATGCAGAACTTGAGATAGAAGCTGATGACAGTGAAAGAGTACACTAAAGAATTCTACAAGATCAACATCAGGGCAGGTCATCGAGAGATCAATGATGAAAAGGTTGCCAGGTACATGAATGGTCTGCCATATGACATTCAAGACGAGATGAGCCTGATGATCATTAGGAATGTGGAGGATGCTTATCAGATGGCTCTGAAAGCTGAAGAGAAGACGAGCCGAAAACAAGGTCAAAGAGGCCAAGACAGGAGTCAAGATAGAGGCAAAGCAATTGCCCAAGACAAGATGCAGAAATACAAAGAAGAGGGAAGAAACCTCAAACCCAAACTGAGAGAGGAGGAAGCTCACAGAGAGGGCCGTATGTCGATAGAAATACTTTTCCTTGAGATAGAGGAAGAGGAAAATGCCAAGGCGATGAAGTGAAATGCTTTGTCTGTGGGAAAATTGGACATAAATGTTATGAGTGTCTAGACAGAAAGAAAGAAGGTGGTGAAAATCACATTGTTGAAGCACAAGGATGAAATGTTGAGGCAGAATATGTTGAGGGAAAAAGATCCTTGATGATGAGGAAAGTTCTCTTAATGCCAGAGAAGGAGGCAGAGAACCCATCCCAAAGAAATAGTCTGTTTCGGACTTCGTGGAAAACAAAAGACAAAGTATGCAAAGTCATCATGGATAGTGGTAGCACAGACAATCTCATTTCTATAGAGATGGTAGAAAAGATTGAGCTGGAGACTATACTACATCCAAGCCCATACAAAGTTTCATGGCTACAAAAAGGACGTCAGGTAAATGTCACTAAACGATGTTTAGTTGAATTTAAAATAGGAGGATATAAGGATGAAATATTATGTGATGTCATTCCCATGGATGTTTGTCATATATTGTTGGGTAGACTGTGGAAATATGATAGAAATGTGGTTCATGATGGGAGAAAGAACACATACACCCTGGAGAAAAATGGGAGGACTCACATGTTTCTACCGATTAAGGAAAAAGAAGTGAAAACAGAGATGAGCAACACTGTACTTCTCATGAGTCAGAATGAACTTCTTAATGAGGTTAAGAAGAAGGAAGACACACAATTTGTCATTGTCAGGAAGCCTAGAATTATTTTAACCAGTACGAGACTGGATGATTTACTAGAGGAAATCCAGGAGTTGCTGGAAGAGTTCGATGATATAGTAGTGGGTGAACTACCTTGTTCATTCCCACCAATTAGGAGTTTAAGCCATCACATTGATATTATACCTGGAGCTAGTTTACCAAACAAAGAATCGTATAGGTTGATGCCATAGGAGAATGAAGAAGTCAAGAGTCAAGTCCAGCATTTAATGGACAAAGGGTTGGTTAGAGAGAGCTTGAGTCCATGCGTTGTTCCAACAGTACTCAGCCCAAAGAAATGTGGAGGCTGGAGAATGTGTACAGACTCAAGAGAAATCAATAAGATTACCATCAGTGGTGCAGACTCCCGACCCTTGGGCCAGAGTCCACTACAGGATCGTTCTAAATTCCTCCAATGAGCCGAAATAGCTCTTAGGGATTTTTCTCAGAAACCCTTAACAAATTCGATCCACAGGTCCTTTCCCGAAAACCCTACTTGTGCCAACATGTACCAGGCGAGAGTCTTCACCTCTTTGGCCAATCAAACAATTTCTTTTCGGGTTTTGTGACTTTATGAATCCTTGTGTCGAGGTTATTGGTCCCTCAATCCTCCGAAACCAGATAGGCCAAAATACTGAAAAATAGCTTTAATCGTCGATTATCCCTTGGCCCGCATCTCGGTCCATGTGACCACTTTTCCCCATGACCGTAGCCTTCTTTTGGAACTTTGGGGTTTTCAACGCTGAAATGCCTTGGTTCCTTGTCTTTGGGATTCCCGAAATGTCGAATCCCGGTATCCAGAAATTCCACTCCCCGGCTCTCTCCTCCAAGGATTATTTTTCCCCAGCTCTTCGCGTTTCACGATTTCAGAGTTTCAATTGCCGAAGTGCTCGGCTCTCTGTAGCGGATTCCCCGAATTGCCAATTTTCGAAATCCCGATACCCGGTGAAACCATAGCCTTGCTCTCCTCTATGTCTCATTTCGTGACTTCAGGGTTTTCATCCCCAAGAGTTCGGATTTCTTACCGTCCAAGACTTTCGAAATTCTGAATCCTGAAATGTTGAAACTCCACTCCTGTGGGAGATCAAAGGCTCTGAACCTCCCCTGATCCGACGGCTCTGATCCTTTTGGGATTTCATGGGTCAAGAGTCATGAAATCTTACCCTTTGCATGTCCGGTACCCGGAATGCCGAAATGCCAAAATTTCGCTCTATGTCCCTCTTGAACCAACGACTACAATCCAATTGGATCGACAACTCGTGTCCTTTTGGGATTTTTCCCGAAACCTTGACCATTCACCACGTGTCCTCTTGTTCGATGGTCATGATGATTTCGGGACTTTGATGAGTCCTCTTCTCTTCATACAAGGGTTAAAACACATGCTCCTTTCCCCAGATCCGATGGTTATCGGCTATCTGTGCAAGATCTAATGGCCCATATCTGTTCTCCTCCACTGCACTCTTTTGCACTGCCTGGATGTGAGCCTTCAATGCTCCAAATATTTTCCTCTTCTCGATCCGATGGTAGTTGTAACTCCTCCTTATTCTCTTTGTTTCCTCCTGCCTTGGAAGATTTTCCAAGCTTCAAAAGGCCTTGTCCTTTTCTCCTACTACGAAGTCTGCGCTCACGACTTCTGTCTACATTCTTGAAGACGCTCCCTCTCCTAAGCTTCCTTGAACTCAAACCCTCCAAAGGGTCTCCTTTTGGCCTCTGCAACCTCTCGACTATGGCCTATGTATGAAAGCACTCTCCCTCCTGAGCTTTATCCTTCTCTGAAACCTTGAAAGGTTTCTCAACTTTTTCACTCTTTGCAGAGTCTCCGCATACAAAGGTGATATCCGTCCTGAGCTCTCTGTTGCTGGGACCTCTAAGGGATTTCACCCTTTTCTTTCCCTCAGATGGAGAATCTGATGCCCTCTTGGAATTTTCTTGCTCAAGCAACTCCTTACTGAGTCTGCAGGGTATTCAACAACCCTATGAAGGTCCTCTTGTGACACTTCCCTCTCCTTCAAAACTTTAAGAATCCTTTTTATGAAAAATGGCACTTAATCAACGCCCTCCTGGTGGAGTTCTTGAAGAATCCCTCAATGATTATGTTCCCTTCAATGAACTCTAAGCAGAGTTCTCCTGTGCACTCTGTGCACTTGCTCAATGCCCTCCTGACATAGATCTACAGAACTCTTCATATATTCTGTCTTATTCTTTGCTCTCCACTGCACAGTCTTACCTCCAAGGTATTCAATAACCTTGAGGTTTCTCTTTGAATTTAAGACTTCAGCTGGTGCAGCCTCTTGGTCTGTCTTTGTCCAAATTATGTAGAATTGGAAGTGTACTCTATGCATTAGCTTTCAAAACTCGTAGTGTTCTGTCATGCCCTCTTGCCATGAAGCCTCAAAGATCCCCAAACCTGAAATCAAAGAATCCATAGATAGCAGAACCTATCTGTTCCTACAAATGCATACCTAACATACATCTACAACATATATGAACACACATAAAGACAGTCATGCAACCACAGAATAACATGCAGGAAAAACGATTGTTTATATTAATATGAAATGTCTCCTTTTCAATGTGTTCTTGAGCTTAGACTTTTATAGAGTCTCAACTCCTTCTCTATCTACTCTTCTAACTCTTGCTACCTATCCAAAACAAGATCCAAAATATATTTTACATGAGGGGACTCTTTGAGCTCTTCCCTCCATCCTCACCTACTATATTCAATTACATTGAATTTTCAATTAAATGGCCGTCTAGTCTAGATTGGATCTAGATCCCAGCCTTACAACCATTAAAGTCTATATACATCTAAAGCTTGTGTATAAGCATGGCCTTTTGTCTCTAATAGCCTTACAATATTAAATGCCCTTAACTCAAATTCAAAATATCAGAGGGTTGGTGCCTGTCTTCCTTGAATGTGTGCCTTGAATGCGTTGAATGGGATGGCTAGCTGGTGCATGGATGGCTTGGGAGAAATGCTCCTTCATCATACTCCTCTACTGCGAAAATTCATGAGATCTTGCTCATGAGCTCCCCAACACCACTATTGAAATCCTCCTGGATACCAAATAGTTCTCTAGAGTTGTTCACCTAATCCATCTCTCTGTTGTTACTGCTTTCTCCGCTCCGCTTATGTTGTCTCCCTTTTGCTCAACTTCCCATCACTAGTAGTCTCTGCCGATATGATCATCATCTCTCTGATCTCATCGATCACCGTGTCCAGTTGCTCCTTGGGTTAGGTCTGTCTTTGCAGTACGCTCAGTTGCACTGCTTCTCTACAAATGGGTAGATCATCATGATATCCCATATTATTCTCTCCATACTCTGTGGCCTTGATTTTCCATCCTGTTGTAGAATCCCCTCCTGCATTTCTATCACTGAACTTTTGTTCAACTTCTCCCTGTGGCAGTTCTGCTTCTTCCATTTCTCCTTCTGGTGTATCTCCATCTCTCTCCATCTTCTCCTCAGACTGGAGTTCACCTTCATCTAATTCCAACCTGATCTGTTGGATGTGCATGCTCTGCACCTTCACCCTTCTCTCCAGGGCTTCAATCTCTTGATACAGCTCAGCAAAATCTATGATGTTTGCTTCCTCCTCTTTTTCTCCTACTACAAACTCCAATGCTTCAGTCTTCTCAGCTTCCTGGCTGAAAATGTTGAGCCATTCCTTGGAATTCTCATCTTCCTCGGCTTTGGTAGTCTCTAACATCTGTTCCAACACTTTCTCTTCCTTAACAGTCAATATTGGTTGTCCTTCTGCTGCTACATTAGCAACACAAACTTTTGCCTCCCCTGGCCGATTTGGCAAGAATATCCCAATTCCCCCAATCATCAGAAGATTCCTCTGATCCTCCTTTTCTGTCAGTTGTCCTTGATGGTATGAAATCAACTCTGAGATCATCTGATCTCCCTTTCCCTCCTGGCAGTATGGGATTTCTCCTCTGCTACACTCTTGGCAGTCTATGAGACGCTCAGATATCATCTTATTTCCCTCCTGGCAACTTGAACTTTCATTCCTGCCTTCTTGTCAGTCTATGAGATCTCGCAGTGATCTCATCTCATCGCCCTCCTGGCAATGTGAAATTCCCTCACTGTCCTCCTGATAGTTTATGAGATCCCGTAGCGACCTCATCTCATTGCCCTCTTAGCAATTGGAAATTTTTGTTCTGCCCTCTTGGCAGTCTCTAAGATCTTCCAGTGATCTCAATTCATCCTCATTATTGAGATTTCTCCCAGCTTATGGCTCACATACATGAACCATCTTCTCTTCATCTCTGAGGATTTCAGCATGCCTCAACCACATTTTCAATATCCTCGGTTGTCTTTTGGCCACCAATTCTCTGATTGGCCATTTTGATTTCCTTGCTTTCATGGGCCATTCATACACCCAATGTGATATTGCATCATGTTGCATCTCCAGTTCAAGTTCCTCCATTCTCGCTTTGATCTTGGTGAGATATTTATCCATCTCATATTTTCTTGGCTACTGATGGATCTTCTTTCCATCGCATCCATGGCCTTCAGCAGCCATCTTCTTGCCTTTTGTCTGCCCTCCTGGAAAACTTGTTGCTATCACTCTGCAACAGTGAGTGCTTCCAGCTTTCCCTACAGTCCACCTGATTGTCTTTTGACTGTTGCATACCTGCGAGCAATCACCATAGAGTCTCAACACTCTGTCTCCTTCTGCTTCTCTTTTGCAAGCTGCCTCTGTAGCCTATAGAAGTCAAATCCCGCTCTGATACCACATGGTGCAGACCCCTGACCCTCGGGTGAGAGTCCGCTACAGGATCGTTCTAAATTACTCCAATGAGTCAAAATATCTTTTCGGGATTTTTCTTAGAAACCCTTAACAAATTCGATCCACAAGTCCTTTCCCAAAAACCCTACCTGTGCCAACATATACCAGGTGAGAGTCTTCACCTCTTTGGCCAAGCTAACAATTGCTTTTTGGGTTTTGCGACTTTGTGAATCCTTGTGTCGAGGTTCTTGGTCCCTCGATCCCCCAAAACCTGCTAGGCCAAAATACTGAAAACAACTTTAATCATATATTATCCCTTGGCTCACATCTCAGTCCATGTGACCGCTTTTCCCCGTGACCGCATCCTTCTTTCGGAACTTTAGGGTTTCCAACATCGAAATGACCCGGTTCCTTGTCTTTAGGATTCCCGAAATGTCGAATCCTAGTATCCCAAAATGCCACTCGCTGACTCTCTCCTCCAAGGATTACTTTTCCCCAGCTCTTCGCATTTCACGATTTCAGAGTTTCAATTGCCGAAGTTCTCGGCTCTCAGTAGCAGAATCCTTGAATTGCCAATTTCTGAAATCCCAATACCTGGTGCAACCACAACCTTGCTCTCCTCTATGTCGCATTTTGTGACTTTGGGGGTTTTGTCCCCAAGAGTCCAGATTTCTTACCCTCCAGGATTTCCAAAATTTCGAATCCCGAAATGCCGAAACTCCACTCCTGCGGGAGATCAACGACTCTGAACCTCCCCTGATCCGATATCTCTAATCCTTTTGGGATTTCATGGGTCAAGAGTCCTGAACTCTTACCCTTTGCATGCCTGGTACCCAAAATGCAGAAATGATGAAATTTCGCTCTATGTCCCTCTTGAACCAACGACTACGATCCAATTTTATCAATGGCTTGCATCCTTTCGGGAATTTTCCTGAAAGCTTGACCGTTCACCACATGTCCTCCTGTTCGATGATCACGATGCTTTCAGGACTGTGAGGAGTCCTCTTCTCTACATATGAGGTTTAAAACTCATGCTCCTTTCCCCATATCCGATGGCTATCGACTATCTATGCAATATTTGATGGCCCAGATCTGTTCTCTTCTGTTGCAGTCTTTTGTGCTACCTGGGTGTGAGCCTTCAACGCTCTATATCTTTTCCTCTGCTCGAATCAACATCAGTTGTAAATCCTCCTTATGCACTATGTTTTCTCCTTCCTTGGAAGATTTTCCAAGCTTCAAAAGGCCTCGACCTTTTCTCCTTCTACGAAGCCTGCGCTCATGGCTTCTGTCTGCGTTCTTGAAGATACTCCCCCTCCTGAGATTCCTCAAACTCAAACCCTCCAAAGGGTCTCCTTTCGGCCTTTGCAACCTCTTGGCTATAGCCTGTGCATGAAAGCACTCTCCCTCCTGATCTTTATCATTCTCTGAAACCTTGAAAGGTTTCTCGACTTCTGCAGTCTTTGCAGAGTCTCTACATACAAAGGTGCTATCCGTCCTGAGCTCTCTGTTTCTCGGAGCTCTAAGGGATTTCACCCTTTTCTCTCCCTCATATGGAGAATCTGATGCCCTCTTGGCAGTTTCTTGCTCAAGCAACTCTTTGTTGATTCTGTAGGGTGTTTAGCAACCCTATGAAGGTCGTCTTGTGACACTTCCCTCTCCTTCAGAACTCTAAGAGTCCTTCCTGTGCAAAATGGCACTTACTCAACGCCCTCCTAGTGGAGTTCCTACAGAATCCCTTGGTGATTGTGTTCCCTTCATCGAACTCTAAGCAGAGTTCTCCTGTGCACTCTGTGCACTTGCTCAATGCCCTCCTCGCAGAGCTCTACAAAACTCCTCAGATATTCTATCTTCTTATGTGCTCTCCTCTGCAGAGTCTTACCTCCAAGGTATTCAGTAACCTTGATATTTCTCCCTGAATTTAAGACTTCGGCTGGTGCAGCCTCCTGGAGTGTCTTTGTCCATATTCTGTATAATTGGAAGTGCACTCTATGCACTAGCTTTCAAAACCCACAGTCTTCCATCACACCCTCTTGGCATGTAGCCTCAAAGATCCCCAAACCTGAAATCAAAGAACCCACAGATAGCAGAACCTATATGTTCTTGCAAATGCATACCTAACATACATCTACAACATATATGAACACACATAAAGACATTCATGCAACCAGAAAATAACATGCAGGAAAAATTGTTGTTTATATTAATATGAAATGTCTCCTTTTCAAGGTGTTCTTGATCTCAGACTTTTACAAAGTCTCGACACCTTCTCTATCTGCTCTTCTAACTCTTGCTACCTATCCAAAGCAAGACCCAAAATATCTTTTACATGAGGGGAATATTCGAGCTCTTCCCTCCATCCTCACCTACTCTATTCAATTACATTGAATTTTCATTTAAATGGTTGTCTAGTCCAGATTGGATCTAGATCCTAGCCTTACAACCATTAAAGTATATCTACATCTAAAGCCTGCGTATAGGCATGAACTTTTGGCTCTAACAGCCTTACAATATTAAATGTCGTTAACTCAAATTCAAAATATGAGAGGGTTGGCGACTCTCTTCCTTGAATGTGCACCTTGAATGCGCTTAGTGGGCTGGGCACATGGCTAGCTTGGGAGAGATGCTCCTGCATCATACTCCTCTGCTGCGAAAATTCATGAGCTCCTACTCTTGAGCTCCCCAACACTGCTGTTGAAATCCTCTGGGATCCCAAAGAGTTCTCTGGAGCTGTTCACCTACTCCATCTCTCTGTTGCTGCTTCTTTTATTGCTCTGTTGCTGCTATCTCCCTTTTGCTCAGCTTCCCATTGCTGGCAGTCTCTGCTGATCTGATCATCAGGTCTATGATCTCATCGATCACCTCATCTAATTGCTCCTTGGGTTGGCTCTGTCTTTGCATTCTGCTCGGCTGCACTACTTCTCTGTAAATGGGTAGATCATCATGATCTCCCATATTATTCTCTCCATCCTATGTGGCTTTGATTTTCCATCCTGCTGCAGATTCCCCTCCTACAGTTCTATCACTGAATTGTTGTTCAACTTCTCCCCGTGGCAGTTCTGCTTCTGCCATTTCTCCTACTGGTGTATCTCCAGCTCTCTCCAACTGCTCCTCAGACTGGAATTCACCTTCATCTTCTTCCAACCTGATCTGTTGGATGTGCATTAGCCGCACCTTCACCCTTCTCTCCATAGCTTCAATCTCTTGATACAACTTAGAAAAATCTATGATGTCTACTTCCTCTTCTTTTTCTCCTACTGCAAACTCCAATGTTGCAGTCTTATCAGGTTCCTGACTGAAAATGTTGAGCCATTCCTCAGAATGCTCATCTTCCTCGGCTTGGGCAGTCTCTAACATCTGTTCCAATGCTTCCTCTCCCTTAACAGTCAATATTGGTTGTTCTTCTGCTACTGCATCAGCAACACATACTTCTGCCTCCCCTGGGCGATGTGAAAAGAATATCCTAATTCCCCCAATCATTAGAAGATTCCTCTGATCCTCCTTTTCTATCAGTTGTCCTTGCTAGTATGAACTCAACTCTGAGGTCATCTGCTCTCCCTTTCCCTCCTAGTAGTATGGGATTTCTCCTCTGTTGCACTCTTGGCATTCTATGAGACCCTCAGATCTCATGCGGAAAATATCATCTATGATTTGATTTGTCCTTTCGGTCTGTCCATCCGTTTGTGGATGATAACTCGTGCTGAAATTCAAATTAGTATTTATCCCTGCAAACAATTCCTTCCAAAAAGCGGATGTGAATTTTAAGTCTCTATTTGAAATCACCATTTTAGGAATACCATGTAGTCTAAAAATTTCTTTCATGAATATTTCAGCAATGTTAATAGCTTTAAAGGTAGACTTTACAGGAATAAAGTGTGCAAACTTACTGAGTTTATCGATTACAACCATTATAGAATCATTTTGTTTCTCAGTTTTAGGCAAGCCTGTTATAAAGTCCAGCGATATGGTCTCCCATTTCCATTATGGTACTGGCAATGGCTGTAATAGGCCGGCTGGATGCTAGTGTTCGGCCTTAACCTGCTGACAATATTGGCACCTATCCAAATACTCTGTTGTTTCGCCCTTCATATTAGGCCAATAAAATAGTTTTCTAAGTGTTGTTATTGTTTTCTGGTAACCTAGATGGCCAGAATATGGTTTCTTATGCACTTCATCTAAAATAGTTAATTTTATCTCTGTTGAATCTGGTATGTAAAGTCTATTTTTAAATCTTAATAGTCCTTGTTTGTCAATACTTATATTTGGTTTATCTAAGTTTGTGATACTATTTTTCAATTCTTCCATCATCTTAGTGTAATTTCCATTGTTAATTCCTTCCGCTTTTACTCTTTGTTCCAGATCACTTTCTGCCCTATTGATATTTATCTCAAATAACCCATGGACTCTTCTGCTTAAAGCATCTGCTACTTTATTTTCCTTTCCCTCGAAGTCGAATTCGTTCAAGAAGGCTAGCCACCTTGCTTGTCTTGCATTAAGGTTTGGTTGGTTAAACAAATATTTGACTCCGCTATTATCCGTCAATAGTAAGAATTTTCTGCCCATTATATAGTGTTGCCACATTTTTAAAGCATGTATTACTGCTGCCAATTCTAAGTCATAAGTGACATAATTTCGCTCATGTTCCTTTAATTTCTAGGACTTATAACAAATCATGTGCCCTTCCTGAGTTAGAACACCCCCTAGTCCCTCTTTACTTGCATCAACACATATTTTGAAGTCTTTATCTGGGTCTGCTACCTTCAAGATGGGCGCTGACGTCAATAATTCTTTTAGCTTGTTAAAACTGCCTTGACACTTTTGCGACCAGTTAATCTTGGTCCCTTTCTTTTGTAATGACGTGATAGGGTAGGCTGTCTTGGAGAACCCTTCTATAAATCTGCGATAACATCTAGTGATTCCCTTGAATGACTGGATATCTAACACATCCTTAGTCACTGGCCATTCCATGATGGATTTTATCTTTTCCGGCTCTATGACAATACCTTCCGAGGAAATGACATGTCCTAAATATTGTATTTCTTTCTGACAAAAATCACATTTGTCGAATTTTGCATATAGTTTGTGTTTCCTTAGTGTTTGCAGAACTATTCGTAAGTGTTCATCTTGTTCCTCCTCCATTTTAGAATAGACCAGAATATTGTCGATAAATACTACTACGAACTTGTCTAAGTACTGGCTGAAAATGATGTTCATTAAGCACACAAATGTGGTTGGTGTATTGGTGAGTCCGAAAGGTATGACTACAAACTTATAGTGTCTGTATCTTGTTCGAAAAACTGTTTTGTTTATGTCCTGGTCCTTTATCCTAACTTTATGATAAACAGATCGTAAATCCAATTTTGAGAAGATCTTGGCCCCACCAACTTGATCGAACAGATCATTTATCCGTGGTAAGGGGTATTTTTTCTTAATGGTCACTTTGTTCAGTTGTCTATAATCGATACATAGTCTTAGAGTATAGTCTTTCTTTTTCACAAAGAGGACTGGTGCTCCCCATGGCGAGACACTTGGTATGATATACTCTTTGTCCAACAATTCCTGTAATTATATTTTTAGTTCTATCATTTCTAGTAGACTCATTTGGTAGGGTTCTTTTGAGAGAGGGGCTGATATGGGTAGTAAGTCTATGGAGAAATCTATTTCTCTCCTGGGTGATCAGTACTTTGGGAATTCGCATTTCAAAATTTCAAGAGTGCAAGTGTCCAAACAACAACATCAACAAATTTCCGAAATGCGAAAAAGGAAAAGGTGAGACCCTCATTTCGAATTTCACGGTTTGGAACTTCGTGAGTTCCGGTGTCCAAACATCGACATACAACAATTCCTAGAATTGCAAAAATAAAGGAACGTGGAACTAACATTTTGGATTTCAGGGTTCAAAATCCCACGATTTCAAAAGCCAAAACATCAACCACAAACAATTCCCGAAATTGTGAAAAGAAAAGAACGTGGAACCAACAATTCGAGATTTTAGGATTTAGGTTTTTGGTTTTTCAAATGTCAAACTACAACATACAACCATTCCCGAATTCGAAAAGGTGAAAGGGTGTGGGACCAACACTTCAGGATTTTGGGATTCATGGTTTTGGGGTTTCGAATGTCAAACTACAACACAACCATTCCCGAATTCTGAAAGGTGAAAGGGTGTGGGATTAACACTTTCGTATTTTGGGATTTGGGTTTTCGGGGTTTCAAATGTCGAACAACATAACACAACAATTCCCGAATTCTGAAAGGTGAAAGGATGTGGAGCTAACACTTCGGGATTTTGGGATTCGGGTTTTTGGGGTTTCAAATGTGAAACAACATAACACAACCATTCCCGAATTCTGAAAAGTGAAAGGATGAAGAATTAACACTTCGAGATTTTAGGATTTAGGTTTTCAGGGTTTCAAATGTCAAACCACATAACACAAGCATCTCGAATTCTGAAAAGTGAAAGGATGAGTAATTAACACTTTGGGATTTTGAGATTCGAGTTTTCGGGGTTTCAAATGTCAAACAATAGCACACTACAAATCTCGAATCCTAAAAGCATAAAGACTTAATAATTTTACATGCACAGAAGGATACAAAAGTATAAAGGTTTTCTGTAAGGGAAAAATCTCTAAATTCATCATAAATCTTAACTAAGGAAAGGGTAGCTCATTCTAAAAAGAAACAAGGAAGCAAAAACCTCCGAAAGGCGTCAATTCTCAAGATTGTTTTAGCATCCAAAAAAAAAAACAAAGGGGGTTTTCAAAATTCTTTAACTCCCGAATTTTGTCATTCTAAACACATCTAATATATTGTTTGCATATTGTTAAGCATATTGTTAGATACATAGCATCAGATAAAGCATCCGAATAGAAAGTGGGAAGAATTCATTACAGATCTGATTTAATCAGATTCAATACACCAGATGCAAAAAGGGTCCTACAGACAGAGAATGTAACTTATTCCAGTTCAGATTCAATAGATACATAACATCAAAATCCATAGCCATTCATAATAGAGAGGGAAAATTAACATATCTGAATCCAATCTGCAGGAAGACAAAGGGAACAACCACGTTCCTCCCAACCGTAGAACAGGGAAACCAAATCTACTTGCTTGATTCACCCCCTAGCTTGACCATGAATCCATGAGGGCAAACTTGGAAACTCCTCCTCAACAATGTCCTTCAATTCCAACAATCATCCTCTTGCCTCACACTTACTCAACAGTTCTCATAACAGCAAGGCAATTCTATTTCAACAAGCTCCACTTTCCCCACACTCAATCCACAGTGTTCATAACAACAAGCGAGCTCAGAAAACCTCTTCCCAACATACTTGGCAACATCCTGCCTCCTCGCATTTATCAATTTTGCCCAGGTCTTTTCCCTCCTTTGGGGATTTTTATAGCTTTCTTAATCCCTAACTTTCAGGGGCTACCAGTGGCCAAATCTATGATTTTCCACTTATAATCATCAACCTAGAGGCAGTTCCAACTTGTTCCCCACTCATGGAGTCATGGTCAACTAATTTTTTAACATGATGTTCCATTTGTCCTCATGTAGTTAATATAATTATTCTGTTGTGATATAAGTGTCATAGTCAATTAGTTAGTTGAGTCCAAACAGATCGCTGCCCAATAGTCACAATAATTAAATACAATTATTAAATTCGAAATTTGGAATTGCTATAAATGGAAAAAAATTTCCAGATTCAAATATGTCAAAAAAGGAAATAAATTTCGAGCAACAAAATAAAAAATATTTATTTTGGGGGGATGTCACATATGTATTCCAATATTCTCCATGAGGGAGACTATACTGAAAGAAAAACACAGTGGAGGATTGGCCAGACACTTTGGTCATGATAAGACATTCTCAAAATTGAATGGCTCATATTTTTGGCAAGGGATGAGGACAGATGTCAATAAATTTGTGGACAGATGTGGGATTTGTTAGCACACAAAAGGAAAAAGGAAAAACACAGGGTTATACTAGCCATTACCCATACCTGAGAGGTCGTGGGATGCAGTGAGTATGGATTTTGTATTGGGACTGCCAAGAACACAAAGGGGTTGTGATTCGATCTTTGTGGTAGTTGACAGATTTTCCAAGATGGCACATTTTATACCATGCAAGAAAACTAGCGACGCAACACATATTGCGAACCTGTTTTTCAAGGAAGTCGTCAGACTTCACGGCTTGCCAAGTAGTATTGTTTCAGATCAAGATACCAAGTTCGTGGGACATTTCTGGAGGACTTTATGGAAGAAGCTGGGGAAAAGTTTGTCATTAAGCTCAACGTATCATCCTCAAATGGATGGGCAGACATAAGTTGTGAACATGATCTTGGGGGATTTGTTGAGGAGCCTAGTTATTGAACACCACAGTCAATGGGATCACATTCTGACATAGGCAGAATATGCTTACAATGATTCAGTTAATAGAAGCACAGGGAAGAGTCCATTCTAGATTGTATATGGAATGCAACCAAGGAGAGTTTCTGAATTAAGAAATTAAGACAAAAATGAATTTAGGAGTGCTAGCGCAGAGAATTTTGCAGAAGCAATGAAGGAGCTTCATAGCAGAGTCAAGAAGCGATTGCAGAGTTGGAGCCAATAATACAAGCACAGAGCAGATCGACACATGCAAGAACTTAAATTTGAAGTTGGTGATTTGATTCTTACACATCTGAGTAAGGAAAGGTTCCCAAGGGGAACATATAACAAATTGAAAATGAAAAAGATTGGGCCATGCAAGGTTGTAAAGAAATTTGGGGCAAACGCACATGTGATTGAATTACCCGATGGGATTGGAATTTCATTGATATTCAATGCTACGGATTTGTACCCTTACAGAGATGAAGAAACAGGAACAGAGGATGAACAGACAAAGGTTCAGTGTACCAAACAAATGCCTGTAGCTGAAAAGCCACAGATGGAAAGTATAATTGGCAAGAGGGTTAATAGGAAGACCAGGAGAAAAGAGTATTTTGAATACTTGGTCAAATGGAAGGGACATCCAGTTGAAGATGCCAGCTGGGAAGATGAAGCAGAAATTCAGAAGCATGGAGAGACCATGCAAGAGCTCATGAACAGGAGTTCATGAAAATTTTCAAGAGAAGGAGTATGAGGCAGGAGGATCATAAGAAGTCAAGCGAGCATGGAGGCGAAGGATGGCTGGAAAGTGCAACACACATTTTTTCACGTTTTGAAATGTTTTGAAAGTTTAAGGGAGAGGATATAATGTAATAGTTAGGAAGGTGACATACTTGCATTTATATCTGGAGGTTGTAAACAGATCATGAGCGATTTCTCTCATCTGTAAAACATTAAGGCATTTAAGCCAAGTAAATAAAAGTAGGTAGGTTTGAATTAATAAGATTAGACAATTTAGAGAGTAGGAGGGAAAACGAATATAGACACCCTCACCATTGTATTATGGTAGTTAATTAGAATTGTATTATTAGCATAGAGGAGAAGCGAGCTGTAGAGAGAGCTGTAGAGAAAACCCCATGTACAGAAGCTTTGAATTAATATATGAAGCTTTGAATCATATTTCATGGTGTTATGATGTTTTATGTTTATACATGATGAATGGTATGATTATAGTTTGTTATTCTCTCTGGTTATGCATTTGCTTTAATACTGTGTGTATGTATGATTTCATGTTGAATGTTTGAAGTCTGAAGAGAGAAAGAGAATGAGTTTCAATTTATTCTCTTCCTGAGTGAAAGTTCCTGGAAGGAGTGCGTTGACAAAGGTTCAAAGGTTATCTCTAAAATCTCAGGAGGGATACCGTTGTTCTCATTCTAGTAGAAGTGCAGGTGAAGCACAGAAGCCATGCAAGGTGTGCGCAGGCTGGTTGAAAGCTAAGAACTTATCAACTAAGAGATGGATTGAAGGAATGTTGTTGCAGAGAGTGCACAGAGTCGAGAGGTCGAATACCCAAGAGTATTCTAAAGGTTACCACAAGGAGTGCATGCAGGAATCCTTTTAGAGGCTTGAGTTGTAAGTGAAAGCTCAAGAGGGATAACATCTTTGAACACTTCAAAGGAGGATGGAGATTGAAATACTTCAAAGGGAGATGAGGGTCGAAGTCATCCAGCAGAAGTAAAGTTCATAAGAAAGAACCTTGGTTTATTCCACAGAAGTGGTCCAAGAGCAACGAGGGGTCGAAATTCTCTGTGGAGAGTTCGTGAAGTCACAAGGACCTTGGGATTCCAGTGAATCTGCAAGAAGGATAAGCGTTGGATGAATCCACCCTTTGGGAGGTAAGAATCAACATGGACCGTTGATCATGCTTTTCACAAGCCGTTAGATCATTTCATCATTTCAGGGATCCTGATGACAAGGACCAGAGTGCAATGGAACAAAAGTCCCAAAATTGCGAGTTGCGAAAGGTATTGGTGTAGAATTCGGGATTTCGGCACTTCAAGTGTCGAGAAATGGAGGAGACAATGCTTTGGGAGAGAGAGAGAGAGAGTCTCATAAGTTGGGAAGAGTGACAGGTGGCATGAGTCCATGTCAGAGATAGAAATTGGTTGAGTGGACAGGTGGTGTGTCCCCGTCAAACAGGCCAAGTCAAACCTGGTTGACTGTTTCAGGGTTCGGAGGTCGACGAATTGGGAGCCTTGCATCTGGATTCATGAAATCGCGAAGTTCAAAATTCTGAATTGGCAGAAGGTTTTGTGAGAATCCAGTCTTTGCTGAATGCATTTCGGAGAATCAACATTTCAGGTTTCGGTGAGCTCAGGAGCCGGAAACTCGACAATGGAAACCGTGATATTGTGAAACCCGAAGTCCCGAATTTGTGAAGGGCGTGACTTTATTGTGGTCGTGTGGAGGTGGAGCTCATACCTTGTTCCTGTTCACATAAGGGGGTTTCAGAAGGACCTGTGGATCGATTCGTTGAAGGCTCTGATAGGGATCCGAAAGATCCACTTCGGCTTAAGGATATTTGAACGATCCTGTGAGAGGATCTCGACCTGAGGGTTTAGGGGTTTGCATCACAAAGCCTCATGAATCATGTCTTCCATCCCTTTTTCTGTCATTTTGTCTTAGTTTTCTTTGATGACCTGATCGAGTTCTCCACCTACTCTCTCAGCACCAACTTTTCCTAAAACAATCTAAATGTGCTTTTGGTGCCTCAGAAGTAGAATACTTGGGTCATCTGGTTGGCAAGGATGGCGTCAAGGTGGATCCGAAAAAGATTGAAGCTATGGAAGACTAGTCACACCCAAAGACTCTCAAAATCCTGCATGGATTTATGGGCTTAATAGGGTATTATCGACCGTTTTTTAAGAATTATGGAAAGATTGTAGCACCTCTCACTTCTCTCCTAAAAAAGAACTCTTTCACTTAGATTCCAACCACTGCTCAAGCTTTTCAAACCTTGAAGATGGCCATGTGCACCACTCCAGTTCTGGCCCTTCTTGATTTCACAAAGACCTTTGTGTTGGAATGCGATGCCTCATGAAAAAGAATCGGTGTTGTCCTTATGCAAGAGGGTCAACCTTTGGCCTTCACCAACAAGAAACTATCTGAAAGGAATATGGGCAAACCCATCTATGAAAAGGAAATGTTGGCTATTCTGCATGCCATTGATCTGTGGCGCCCTTATCTCTTAGGGAAACATTTCCAAATTAAGATAGTCCATCAAAGCCTCAACTACTTTATGGAACAATGCATTTCCTCCATGGAGTAACAAAAATGGGTGACTAATCTCTTTGGATATGATTATGAGATCATTTACAAGAAAGGAAAAGACAATGTGGTGGCAGATGCATTGTCCCGAAAATATGAAGAAGAAGGATCCCTTTTTTCTCTTTCTTTCATTGTACTGGATTGGCTCCAAGTTGTTCACTAGGAATGGCTATAAGATCCGAAAAGTTCGCATCTCATCCAGCAATTGCAGACCAATGCTCCAAATCCCCCAGGGTACTCTTGGCTCCAGGATAAGCTTCCATAGAAAGGTCATTTGTATTTAAGTAAACAATCAAAGCTTAAATCCAGGGTACTTTCTGAGCTTCATGCTACACCCACAGCGAGGCACTCCGAGTTCACCAAAACCTATGACAGGGTCAAACGTTCTTTTTTCTGGGATAGTATGAAATAGGACATCCGTAATTTTTTCGCTGAATGTGATGTGTGTCAACGCAACAAGGGAGAAACAGTCAAATCTCTGGGCACACTACAACCGCTTCTAATTCCACCTACTATTTGGAAGGATATCTCTATGGACTTTATTACCGGCTTACCCAAATCAGGAAATAAATTAGTCATAATGGTGGTTGTGGATCGCCTTTCCAAGTATGCTCATTTTTGCGCTCTTCAACACCCATTTATTGCATCCATGGTGGCTCAAAGTTTCATGGACCAGGTCTTCAAGCTTCATGTCATGCCGCACTCTATTGTTTTTTATCGTGACCCAACTTTCACAAGCAATTTTTGGCAAGAATTGTTCAAGCTATAGGGCAGCCAATTGCATCTCAGCACAACTTATCATCCCTAGACTGATGGTCAAATGGAAGTTGTCAACAAATGTTTGGAAACATATATGAGGTGTTTTGCCTCTGAAAAGAAAAATCAGTGGGCTCAATGGTTACCCCTAGTTGAATGGTGGTACACCACTTCCTACCATACTACTACACACATGACTCCTTTTGAAGCAGTATATGGACAGAAGCCACCTTCAATTCTCTCATACTTACTAGGTACCTCGAAGGTCCAGGCGGTTGACCAGACAATTATAGTTTGAGAGGATATTATCCGTACCCTCAAAGAGAACTTGGTCATGGCACATAATCGCATGAAGCAACAAGCAGATCAAGGTCACTCTGAACGTCAATTTGTAGAAGGGGGTCAGGTGTTTTTGCGACTGCAACCATACAAGCAAACTCCCCTCAAGGTCGAGCATTGTCAAAAGCTAGCGCCCAAATTTTATGGTCCTTATACAGTTCTCAAGTGTGTGGGACAAGTCTCCTATCACTTAGATCTGCCCAGTCATTCGAAGCTATATCCTGTTTTTCATGTTTCATGCTTAAAGAAGGTGATTGGAACTAGGTGCCAAATTCAAGATAACCTTCTTGGGTTAGCTGAAGAAGGATCTATTTGGCTATAACCAGAAGCAGTTCTGGACTAGCATGAGCATCGCCTGCGTCAGAGAACCATCAAGGAAGTGTTAGTCCAGTGGAATGATACAACCCCAGTAGACGCCACTTAGGAACCAACTACCATTCTGCAGCATTTCCACATCTCAAGCCTTGAGGACAAGGATTTTTTTAAGGGGGCGAACATGTTAGGTTCCTAACTCGCACATAGGTAAAGAAATATATTCGGATGTAATAAAGGTCAATATTAATAAGGCCTTTCAATAAAATAGAATAAGGCAGATGTAAGAATACCTAATAGAAACTTCTGCTTCTAGAAGGATCTTCCTCTAGATGTTTCTCTTGATAGACATATTTAGTATAAATAAGGTTCGAGGGTATGGAAACCCTAGCTTGGAGATTATTATAACAGAGCGTTGCTCAACTGGAGGTTTCCCCCTTGAAGAGGCCCATGAACATTGCTTTCTGAATCAAAGTGTTATTTATGTTGTTGTTCTTATATCATTTATGTGTTATTGTGGAGATTATGTTGGTTATATTACTGTTATTCTGCCATTTCTAACATTTTATTTCTGTTTTGCATACTTTTTATATCTGGTATATTACAAGAATTGTATTAAATCTATAGAATTTGGATTAATACGTTTGTAAATATTAAATGTTAACATTTTATAAATTGACAATAATATAAATTTGTTCATTTTGGAATCCATTTTTTTATATTAAATTAATTTATGTTGCTTGAGATTTTTGGAGCTAAACTATATACAAGATTATGAAACATCCAACATTTGGGGTGGACACTCCACCCATCCACCCATCACATAAAAAGTAAATGATATTTGGATAGAGAGTTAGGTTAAGATTTAATTAATAACCAATATTAGAGAAGAATAAAGTAAAATAAAAGAAAAGAAAGTTACAAATAATAAACTTAACCTTATGTATTGCTTTATGTATTATTAGCAATGGTGGAATGACTACTCAAAAAATTGGATGTTTCATAATATTGAATACAATATGAAGTAATATAAATTAATTTTATAAAAAATAGATTTCAAAATGAAAAAAATTATATTATTATCAATTTAAAAAATACTAATATTTAATATTTACAAATTTATTAATCCAAACTCTATAAATTTAATATAATTCTTATCAAACACACAACTCTTCAATATTGTACAAACTACTACTATTTTATAGACTATTTAATCAATAAACATGTAATTTACCACTACTTTTTGATAGATGATGTAATCAATAAACATACAATTTATTACATTTTCATTTTAAAATTACATTTCCAAAGTTAATAATGTAGTTTAGATGTTTCATAATCTTGAATATAATATATCTATAAAAAAAAATTGAAACAATATTATAACTAACTATAAAAACGGACGATCTAATAATAATTAAATTAATTTAAAATAATGATTTTAACAAAAAATTTATAAGTCCAAAAATTAAAACATTTAAACTTCCTTTATGAAAATAGTACATCGTTCCATTTAAAACTATGGACTTACATTGGGACATTTTTTTAATTGTTCCTTACCTCATAAATTAAATATTTCTCAATTGCATTGGGACATTGTTTGATTGTACCTTGACCTCCCAAATTAAATATTTCTCAATTAGATTGGGACATTTTTTTTTAATTGTACCTTGACCTCTCAAATTAAAGATCTCTCAATTGGACCTTGACCTCGCAAATTAAATATTTCTCAAAGGTGCTTCCGAAATGGCGTCCCTTCCCATAAAGGTGACTAATTATGCTTGTCATGTCCTATGGCTTAGATTGTTGTACGAGTAATTATGCTTGTCATGTCCTATGGCTTAGATTGTTGCAATTGCAACAACCATACTTAAATAATGTAAGCGAATGAAAAATGTATTTCAACCACGAATGAGGGTAACGGACATATTCAACGAGAATATGATGAAAACGTCCATAACCTCAATAATGAATTAGGGTAACCCAGAATATAATGATTAGGTCCATAACCTCAATAACGAATGAGCGTAGGACATACTCAACGAGAATAAAATGAATAGTCCATAGATTAATAGGACGTGGATTAAAAGTGTTTTGTTTGGGTCAGGACAACGCGGTGTTTGAAAGGTCCAATTATAATGTTATCCATCCTTTGGCAGTTCAGAAAATGGCAATGAACTTTCTTTTATAAATGAGAAATTAATTTGATATGGGAGGGACTTGCAGTTAGGCTTGTGATTTTTCTCCAAAACTGACAAACTCATAACTAGGCTCAAACTCGTGACTTTTCCCCCAAAACTGAGAAAATATGTGCACATCTTGCCAACTGAACTATCCCATGGGACTAATAACAATGAACTTAAGTAGTTTAAAAATATGCTTAACCTTTTGATACCAACTTTGGCAATGGACATATATGAATGAATGCAGTATACATCGTAAATTACGAATGCTCCACGACGGCTTCTCCGTGGTGGTGGGGTCAATTGAGCAAGCTTGTTAGTGGACTCTCACATCCCTCGTTGATTTAAAACATAGAATAATCATTCTACATTAAATAATTAAGTCGCAATGAATTTCCATTAGAGCATTTTCTTACCTTCCCATTCGTTCCACCCAAATTTTTTAATCGTAGTCCGTTCTACCTAGTAATACAGTGCAACTATGCTAGATGGTTTAATCTCCTTTACCATCTCTCATTGCATTTATTTTGGGGTTTGACCAACAGGCCAACGCCAAGTATGCTCGATATGTGCGTTTGTGACCGCTAGTTCTCTCACAGCCACATGTTGTCTCTATATATCGCCATACATTCTGTCATTTATTCATTCAGAAAGCAAAGCAAAGCAAACGCAAAGCATTTCCTTGCATTGCATGGCTTTCGGAAAGAGAAGTCAGCGTTGGTTGGTATCATTAGTTTTCCTCTGTCTCTTGGGATGCATGGAGGCAATCAAAAGATCGCCCCGCCCAGCTTTATTCTTCGGTAAGCTCACATGCATACATGCACAAAACAATAATTTTTTTTATACCAACAGGGTTCTGTTTTATAAAATTTGCGCTGATCACCATATATTATTCGTTCTAACTGGCTGTTACAGATTCTCTCCTGCAGGATGCGAACCGAAGAGGAACATCCATTGAAGGCGTTGGAATTGTCGAATCCCAGTCGGTACTAACGGAGGTGCGGAGGGCTTGATTTCTCCCTCAATATAATATTGCTTAGTACTTGAAAATTTAGAGTTTGGTTTCATAAATCAGCAAGAGATATATATTTTGTGTGTTTATTGGTTGCAGGAAGATGAAATGTTAGAGGAGCAGAGGATACTGTTGGCAGAGGGCAGCGGCATGTTGGGCCATACAGTGGACTACCCGCCTTCGGGTGCCAATCGCGAGCATGATCCGAGAGTTCCCCACCCCCATGGAATTGACAATACAACTAAAACTAATAACTAATTATGAGAGCCGCAACACTTTTCTAAATATAGTTACGTTCCTGTTTCTCAGCCATGTTTGTTACCTCCCCCCACTTATGTATGTGTAAAACCACTGGGCGTTTTCGGGGAATTATCATCCAATAAAAAATGAGATTCTCAGAAAAAATGCAAAGGTGTTCAGAAACATAAAAAAAGTTCTGCCACTTTCTTTCGCTACCTGTAGCGGCCTTGAGGCCTGTAAATACTATTCGAAGACATTTGGCTTGTAAATGTTATTTAATATTTATAATTAACTTTTATTATTATGTCAGTGGGGATTTTTGTCACATTTTTATGGAAGAGCATGCCTAATAATGATGAGTCATAGTTCGTCCGCTGAGTTTATAACACTCGTCTATGATTTATTTTTCTTACAGTCCCCTCATCTTGATGGATAAATATATTCCAATAGTGAGTTCCAAGAAAAGTAATACAAATAATTATGTTGTAATCATAGATTCTATTCTTGGTGAGGGAAGCTTAAAGAACTAAACACATCCCCTCATTCACTACCTTGTAGCCCAATAACCTAATTCGTTGGGAACTATTAAGAAAAGTTGAACCAGGGAAGCGCATTTCGAACCATCCAGAGCAATGAATCGAGTTAGCAGGCATTCTATTTCTTAGTTACCATGAAGGCTTGCTTAGTGCCGAAAGCTGGTAGAAATTAATCCTGTCTATCTTGTCCGCATGATTCTGTCTATCCTGTCTATTCTTCCACGACTATCGCTAAGCTAAGGCTGGACGGTCCCGGTTTTGATACTAGACACTAAACTGTGAACCTTAACTCTTAAGAGTTTGCAACTGTTAAGGTTTTACTTACAACTGCAAAGTAAATGTAACTCTGTTTTTTAAGTTAGTTAAGGTTTCCTTCTAATTTTTAGAAATATCTGATAAAAATATAAATCTATATAATGTGTATAATGTTCCTCGATATAATTTCTAGTTTGATAACGGATCGTGGGTGCTGAGTCCCTTTGGATTGCCATGGTGATGGGGAACTCCTCTATCATGCAATTCTCCTTAAAATATCTATGTTATTAATAATATGTTAAAGAGTCCTCTCAATGATAATTAAAGAATTCTCGTCATCTTGAATGTCGCATACATCCTCCTTTAGCGTGCACCCTTCTTAAGATCTATAGCATGCCGGTATCTCATCCTATTTGTGCGATTTCTAGAGCTTTCTTTGAATTATTGCAAGTCCTTCATGAATTCATTTTAGAGTCTAGTGAGGAGGGTAAGAGAATAGGAGGCCTCCAATAGCCGTGAGATTATTTCTTTCTCTAAGCAAGGTTTCTGGATCATTTGCTTCATTACATCTGCGTCAAAGGTAGCCATGGCACACTATCATTGACATAAGAGTTTTGTGTTCTTTGGGAGTTAAACGGATTTGTAGTGTGGACTTAAAAGGTGTGCATGGAGTTTTGTGTTCTTTGGGAGTTAAATGGATTTGTACTGTTGACTTAAAAGATGTGCATAAGAGCTTGCACGGGTTCATTGTCTTGTAATGAATTGGGTTTTGCATTGGAATAGATTTGAAAAGAGGTTGAAAAAATAGGTTGTCGTAATAAAGAGAGATAGACACCAGTTTGTTGTTAGCAATGTGAATCATATCTTAGAATTGAAGGAATGCGACAAAAAAATAAAAGTAGTGTCTACTATGTTGATTCATAGGTAAAAGCAATTATAGATAACTGTCAACTACGGTCTATGCAATTGCTTGTAAGCCACATGGTGGTCCATCTTAAACTCCTCGTAAGGTTTACCATGTTGATTCGTAAGTAACCTAAGGTCTACCATGTTGATTCATATCGTAAGGTTTACCATGTTGATTCGTAAGTAACCTAAGGTCTACCATGTTGATTCATAGGTAAAAACAATTACAGATAACCTGTTAACTATGATCTATGCAATTGCTTGAAAGCCACATGGTGGTCCATCTCAAACTCCCCCAAAAGATAGTCTCGTCAATCCCCTTAAGCAGTATGGAATATTTAAATGACACTTCTATTAGTCGCCTCTCTTTGACTTCAATGTTGTGTCTAGCTACTTAGTTCACCCAACACTTGTAGCCAATGAAAGCCCTTGAAAAAGCTCTCCTTTAGATTGGACATCAATATCAATACATTGCACATGGAAAGGGAAGGACTTGAGTCTGAAGTGGACATAGAAATTGATGTCTATTTTCTGCATCAATTTCATTAATTTTATTTGATTTAATTTACTATGTTTTGATGTAATTTGTTATTATTGTAATAAGTATATTATATTATAAACAACATTGGAGTTATATTATAAACAACATTGGAAATAAAAGGCCTATCTTTTCTTTTGTTTGTGTGTAATGTTTACATAAGGTAATAACTCTAAATATTTCCAAGCTCTATATTTTTTTTTTGTTTGTAAGGCTTTAAATTTTTGTATTATAATAGTGTAATATTTTGCATTATAATATTGTAATATTTTGCAACATTATTTTTATAAAAAATTAAGCATTATTGTAAAAAATTATATTAAAAGATTTTATTAATATTTTATTAATTTAAACAAAAAAATGAATAAATCAAGGAATTAAGATATAACTTTTTAAAACTAAACTCAATATTGGAAAGAAAGGCCAAACTTTTCTTTTGTTTGTAAGATTTTGGTTTGTAGATTTCATTTTCTTTTGTTTGTAAGGCCTACATAAGGTCCACTAGATCTAAATCTTTTGTACTATAATAATGTAATGTTTTACAATTTTTCTTTTTATAAAGCTAACCATTATTAGAAATTTTAAATAAAATATCAAGAAAGATCTTATTATTAATATTTTTGTTTATTCAAAAACAATTATACTAATAAATCTAAAACAATAATAAATAATTATATTTAACTAAATATATATATTAATTGAAATAAAGATTAAAACATATAATTATTTTTAACTAGAAATATATATTGACTAAAATAATGAGAGGTATATAAGTATATTTACATCACAACTAATCAACTATTATTCACCACTCTCTCTTGAGGTTACTTGTTTGATATAAAGATTATCATATATTACAGCTTCATTAAAATAAAGAGAGATATATAAGTATATTTACATCATAACTAAACAACTATTATTCACCACTTTATTGAGATTACGTGTTTGATATAAGGATTATGGTATATTGGAGCTTATATGTTGTTTTGGACCATATCCGTCCATAATATAAAATTGTGATTTTGTATGAAGAAATATTTATGATATAGAAAAAATTCAAAATGCGTTTTTTTTTTGTAAGGAGGAGTATTTATAAATAGAGAAATGAGGAACAACCATTGCACAGTCTTAAACCAAATAATAAATTGTACTATTCACCATTACACACAGATACATACGTATATATATAGTTGGAGTGAGATCCAACTAACTCCAAACATAGATGGATAGGTTGAGAGAATATCTCAACAATATCCTACAAAACCTCAAAATAATCCCAAAACTTAGTACATAACACGATTGTGATCATTATCTCTAACACTCCCCTTTAATGATTACATTAGAAAAACTTACAATACTGAAATCATAATTACAAAATTTGTCATTTGTCTTTGTCTCACTGGTCTTCATCAACACTTACACCCACTCTAAATATTCTGGCTTCCGCTCTTTTCTTCTCCAAACATTCAAGCTTCCCATTTGACACATTTAAAGTACAAAAGCTTATGACCATCTTTGATGTTCTTTTAGAACTGACGCTTCTTGAACTCCCGAAGGACAATCTTGATACTGAACCATCCTATGGATACACTTCCATCTACGAATATTTTTCTTCCGGCTATCCGTAGTTACCTAGGAGAATGATCTAGATATTGAATGTCTTCAACAATTAGTTATACAACTGGCCTTTTTAAATGCACATACAATAATATATACATAACCTACAATTGATGATCTTAAAGCACCGAATTACAACAAGAATCTCTAGCTTTTAACAGACTGTAAACATAATCAAACTAGCGAAATGTTATTGTGGCCCTGAAGAACGTCAAGAACCACTAATTTAAATTATGGTACATTGTCATGTAATTGGTTCTTCATCACTTAATTTACACACTAACAATGCTTACAAAAATATTTGCATAATAAATCTACAACATTTAAACTCCACACATCAAACCTTGTAATAACACAGATTTTAACTAAACGATGGCCTTAAATATTGTGTTGACGAATCTTATCCACCTTTTTCCTTAGCTTTCACGTGATCTTTTGTTGCTCCTCCACAAAGGCATAAAATTGTGTGATACCTCTAAGCATCAATTCATCCATGAGAATGATCACAAAAGGATTACGTAAATACTTATATTTAAATGATTTGACATTTGCTAGAGATGTAGCTGAGTATAATAAAATTTGGCGGTTGTTTGGAAGAATGAAATAAGTTGCTCAACTAGTGACTGAAACTCATTATCAACGATCTCCTTCCAGCGATCTACCTTTTGTAGTGGCCCCTATCAAGAAGAACACGGTAAATTTTTTTTACGGTGAATGGCACAAGACATTTCTCCTTGTCCAGCACTCACAGTGGACAAAACAACCTCATGACTCTCTCTAGGATAATCTATGTGTCTCTTCTAGAAAACTACGATTGAATTATGGGTCTCCTATGCAGGCAGGTCCTCCACAAAGCACCTTCTTATTTACGTATATAATAATCCACGCTGCTCCTACTCTCTTCACGACTTCAACAGAATCGCGACTCCTCATAAGTAGCGAATTGATTGATTATCGCACTTTTCCACGCAAGAGCTCATGACTCTTTCTTTCACATAAGGAACACCTCTCTTACCTCCAATGAAATTAACACACTCAAACATACACACAAAAATTATACTCGCACATACATGTGGCCCTCCAGTGAGGGAGTCAAGCCATCTCTATCAGCTCTGATATCAAAATAGAGAAATGAGGAGCAACCATTGCCCAATCTTTAAAAAAATAAAGAATTGTATTATTCACCATTACACATAGATCCATACGTATATATATATAGTTGGAGTGAGATCCAACTAACTCCAAACATAGATGGAGAGGTTGAGACAATATCTCAACAATATCCTACAAAATCTCAAACCAATCCCAAACTTAGTACATAGCACTAATGTGAGCATTATCTCTAACATTCATAGCATATGAAAATTTCAAGAGGAACAAGTGTTTGGCTTGGCTCATCTCAATTAGAAATGGACATCCTTTTTACAAACGCATATTAAAGTAGAAAAATGAAATAATATTAAGGAAAGATTTTTTCTTTCTTAATAGAAAGAAAATGCAAGTGGCGATGTCCCTACGGAAAGATAGTTAGATGTACTGTGTCAGATTTGATTGTTCCACTATCTACGCCAACCTCTTTGATTTTTCTATTGAAGATGCATGCCTTTCTTCGAAGGCCACCCTTGGACCTTTATTGTTACGACGATAGTTAGATTAGTTAAATTTGAAATGTTTAGCAGTTAGAGGCGATTTCATTTTTATCTTTATAAACTTTCTTTCATACTT
The DNA here is from genome assembly GCA_009831015.1 of Picea engelmannii. Lineage (NCBI taxonomy): Eukaryota > Viridiplantae > Streptophyta > Pinopsida > Pinales > Pinaceae > Picea > Picea engelmannii. The sequence continues at coordinate 124,351 of ML778928.1, read as the reverse complement.
ATTGTATTGCATTATATGAAAGAAAAAATTATATAAACTCATAAATGTTTTTCTTAATCCTTGCAAACTTTCTTTTTGATAAGGAAAAATTTATATAAACTCAAAAATGTTTTTCTTAATCCTTGTAAACTTTGTTTTTGATATCATCCATTGATGCAGGAGCATCCCCAACAAAGCACAAGTGGAAGACAGTTGGTCGCACTGACGCATGTTTTGAAACATTTTGAATTTCAAAGATCAATGTATTAATGTTATATCTGACATCTTTAATGATCGGAGGCTGAGCCAACACATAAGATCCATGGGGAATGTATTTTTCTTTAATATGGAGGATTGCAGTATAGATATGGAGCTTGCACTCTTATCTATCTTATTCGATGATCCATTGTAATAAATGTTAAGTAGTTGATAGCATTTAATTACGATAAGATAGTGTATATTAGTTGGAGGGAAAGGCTTGAAGAACACCCCTTTGTAAAAATCTTTGTAATATTTCTCAGTAGTGAGTTGTTGTTATTGTTGTCTTCGTTGTTGGAAGGCTACTGATAGAAGATAGACAGTTAACAGTGTGTATGTATACAAGTTTCAGTTAAATGAATATAAAAGAGGATATGTTGTTCCAAATGCGTGTTGTTATGTGTTTGTCTGAGTGAATGGTAGATTTTATGTTTATTTTCAATTCCATGTTATTTTTCTATTCTTGTATCCATTAATACATTTGTATTTTCGAATGTATGAGTCACTGTGAAGAGTGAACAAGTTCTGATTGGTTCTCTTTATTGAGTGAGTGCAAGGTGTGCATAGTGTCCACAAGGAGTGTGTGACCGATTCTTTTTTGACTCGAAAGATCAAAAGAGATAGTGAGAACTTGTATATGTGCAAGGAGTGCATAAATGTGTGCAAGGAGTGCACGATAGAGTTTTCAGACTCGAAAGATTACGAGCAATAACGTGATCTCAGTCACGAGAGATAGAAGAGGGTGAAGAACGATTGCAAGAAGCACAAAGTCATCCACAAAGGAGTCAACTGTGGAAGAAGATCTGTTGCATGGTATGCATAGATCGAGATTTCGACTAAGTGATGAAATCTTCAATGAAGTTAGGGGGGAAGAGTCGTCCCAAGAGGAGATGAATGGTTTCAGACCATCAGATCTGGGAGAACTACGAGGAGGATAACCATGAAGTGTTTTGGTATTTTTGGGTTTGACAAGTTCGAAGATTGGACAAAAGCAAAGTCATGAAATCCAAAGTCGCGCTTCAATCTTAGTCGTTGATCATGGGAGAGGCACATGGCAATGAATTAAAGGGTTTGGGAATCAAAAGTTTGGAGGTTCGTGGGAGGAAGGCCTAGAGTTTTGTGAGGTCAGGAAGTCCGAACCATAGTGACGTCGGTGAATTTGAGGAGACGCGTGGCGGAAATTCGGAAACTCCGAGACGAGCACTTTGGGAAAAGATGAGGGAAGGATTCGGGATAACTTCGAAGTATGAATTGCGACGGAATAAACCCACAGTCATAGCCGTGGTGACTTGCTGAAAAGACCTGTGTGTGTGGGTAGAGTTGTTTCGGGTGCCCACATGGACCCAAGGAGTCACTCTGACTTAGTTTTATGAACGATCCAGGACCGGGAGGTCAAGAAGCCCCTTGGAGGGAAGGGGGTTTGCACCATCCATGGTAAGGACAATGCCCTCCAAATATTTGTTTGCGATAGAATCTTCCACAAGTAGCTCTAATGAATTTGAAATTTCTTTAACACCACACAGTTTCAAAGATTGATCTGACCTATCATTGTTGCGTAAACATTGTAGCCATTTGGTTTTAGTGCTACAAAGTATCTCACTACTGTTGTTTTCACTAGAGTAGTTTTGAAGACATTATTTTGCATGGGAGAAGGAGATTCTGGTGTCGAGTTCAGATTTTGTGACCACTTGGAATGCCATTCATTTATTGCCAACGCTTTCCTCAAATAATAAACGTTCCAATGATTCTTGATTTCATTATTGGTTCGCCCGGGAAGACATCCCACTATCAAGCACCAACCGGATACAAAATACAATCACTCATTTTCATTGTACTATTTATTATGTCAATAATTCAAAATTTCAAGACTCAGACTTTTAGAATTAAATAGAAATTATGTAAATGGAGTGGATAATGAACTTACTACATGGATGAATATTTGGTCATGCACCGCATACTGATTGTCAAGGAGACAATGCATCCAAATGATGCCGGGAAAATACTTCCGCATTTAGTGTAGGTAACGTAATCTACAACTCTTCCCAGACCGTGTAGGACCTGCAACCATTTGTTCTCATATTATTTACCATTATAAAGAAATCTTCTGTCTATATTGATAGCACTATTAATACACATTCACCTTCTTTTATGGAAATAGTTTTCCATCCACTGTCCCCATGAATTAGAATGTATTTGGACATAATCATATCTTCATTGGCAGTCCAGGCCCGGTTAAGCCATTCTTTTGAGCAACAATGAGATCTACCCATGTTCGATCTTCTTCTATAACAACGTCATTGGAACCTAAAAGTCAACACCAGATCTAGCGATTTCCTTTGCTGTCAGCAGACAGACACACTAAAGACCGGGCCCGACTAATGGTAGATAGACACACTACGGACCAGGCCTGATTATTCGCAGAGAGACACACTATGGCCTAGGCCTGGGATTCCTGCAGAGTACATTTTGGAAATAACGTGTGGCTGGTTCCTGCAATATTTTGCTGGATACAAAGCACAAGTCTACAATGTCCCCAAGGACAACGAATAGTGGTTCTTTAATTAAACAAAAAAACCTAGTTGATACAGTAAAAAATCCAGGCTTTGCACTTCACATTCAACATAAGGCATCACATTTATTTATTCCACTTTCGCTCATTTAATGATCTATTGAATAGATGATTTATTTATCTGAGATTAAAACCCTAAATTTAGTTTATTTTAAATGAAAAAAAAAATTAGATTGTGTTCCCCTATTAAAACTCAAAACTTAGATATAACTTAATGTTGAAATAATTATTTAGTTTTGCATATGTATAGATAACAAGATTTTTTTTTATAATCAATGACAAACTAATGCATGATCAAGAACGAATTGTTAGGGCTGAAACACCCATAGAGATCAAACATATGTAGCGGAGAATGAAGAACACAAAGAGACAAACACACATCCATTCAATCACACAAAAGACAAAGGATTTACGTGGTAAAACCCTCTAACCTCCAGAGGGAAAGATCCACAAGACAATGGAAGAATGATTTCATTATCAGGAACTAGGAGATTACAACCACAACATGGAAACCAGGGGTATCCCGGGAGAGGGCCTAAAGCCCCTCCTCAGCAAATGCCTCTAAGACATTGATATTTATACATCTCCACCTCCACTTATGCAAAACTGAAAACATTTAATACTACCCCTATATTTATTGAATAGTTTCAACAATATCTTGTTAGAGAAACCTGATCCAGATGGATATCGATGGCCAACCACTATTTCCAACTGGCTCAAAATAGTTTTCTGGCAATTTTTGGTAATTTACTATTTTTAGCAGTTTTTAACCTCCAGGGCCATTTTGAGGCCCTAAACGATGTTTTTTGGGAAAACATGTTTGCAATGTGGAAGTTCCTTCAAGATTGCATCTAACATGAATCTCCACAACAATACCTTTCCAACAGGATATCATGCGCCTAAAACGAAGATCGTATGCAAAAGTTACGACCCCAGGAAGTTGATGTACTAACTTACCCAAATGGGACCCACATGACGTTTGACACTTCATATCCCACGGTTAGGATTTTGGATTTCTAAGGTTTTGAGAATTCTTGTCTATTGTAAAAAGACCTCCAGAGCCTCATTGTGATCATCTTCTTGCAAATGCGAGTAGCCATCACATATCTTCTCAGAGATAAGCTCCCACCATTCTTGCGAGTCTTTCACTCTGTATTTTTATAGTCTCTGTACATTTATTTCATTAATAGAAATTGTGTATTACTATATATCTGTGTTTATGGTTGCATCTCTGATACATTTATGTTATATTATTGAATATCTGCGATATCTCTATGCATTTCTTTATTATACCTCCGCTCTCATTTCGTGCCGAAAATAATACGGATCAGTGGTATCAGAGCAGGTTGCTCTTAATCGTTTTTTCAGTGCATGTCCCCGATGAGGTCCCAGTATAGAAAGTTGGGTCTCAAGCTTGTCTCTCTTGAGGACAATCGCCCTCGCACACCCAAGAAATACTCAATGGCGGAAGAAAAGAAAAATGACGGAGCAGACGATCCTATCAATTTGTTTCTTGAGCAAGCTCTCACACGACAGAGGGACAAAATGATAGAGAATTTTTTTCACATGCTGCAATGTCTGCTGATAGTAGCAGGTGCATCTTCATCAAACAACCACTTTTGAGGCACCTCTCCTTTCAAGGTACAAGTTAATTTTGATATTCCTATATTTGAAGGACAGATAGATGCAGAAGCCTTAGACAAATGGTTAACTATGCTAAAAGGTTATTTCTCTATTCACAATTTTTTTGACAGAGAAAAGATCACCTTCGCACCCCTTAAATCTCTCCCTCAAGTCAAACATTGGTGGGAAACTTACTGGGAGAAGAATTCCACAGAGGAGTCTGGAATATATGGGGTTGAGCCCACTTAGGATTTTTTTATGGATGCAGTAAAGGAACAATATTACCTTCTTGGCAACTATGAGGACAAGTATATGAGATTGACCACATTGCAGCAAGAGAGGGGCCAAACAGTTCTGGATTTCACCAATACCGTCCACACCTTGCACACCAAGTTGGGTATCAAAGACTCTGAATGACATTTGGTTCTGAAATACCCTAGGGCTCTACAAAGATACACCAAAACTGAAAGGGATTTTTTCAATATCTCATCACTCGGTGCTGCTTATCGATATGCTATTAAAATCGAGCAGAAATTTAAGCACTGGAACAAATGGGATTTCAGGTCTGCAAATCCACAACAACCAAAGTATGACAAAGATGGCCCTAACAAACAATCTCCCAATAACCAGTCCAAGCCATAGGAAAAGAAGGGTCACGGGAAGACAAAGGACACTAGAAAATGGTGTGATTTCCATAAAATCCCCTGGCACAACACCGATGAATGTCTCTCAAAACAACCATTGGTGGCCGAGATCAAAGACAAGGAGCCGAATCCTGATTTAGAATCTGATTATGAAAATAATGGGAAAAGACATATCATTAATGCAAACTCCACCGCTATTGTCACAACCACAATAATTCAACCAGAAGAACCAACAGATCCTGAAGAGGGGGAGTGTCTTTTTCATTCACAGATGTGGGTGAAGGGGACCCCGCTGCATTTTATTGTTGATAGCGAAATCCAAAAGAACCTCATCTTAGCATAGGTTGTCAAACAGTTGGGATTGTCGACAATACCACACTTGCATCCATACAACATCAGGTGGCTTCGCCAAGGATTAGATCTACATGTCAGTCAGTAATGTCGATTGGCATACGACATCCATCCCTTTAAGGATGAGGTATTATGTGATGTTTCCCCACTATATGTTTGTGATGTTCTCTTGGGCCAACCATATATGTGGAAGCTCCATGATATTTATGAGCCTCGACCTCGTAGTGTCATTGTTACTTTGAGGGGTCATCTCTACAGAATACTAGAGGTAGCTCCAAATACTATCCCACCTAAACAGTGCCACAAAATTTATCTTCTTCACAATTTGTTCAAAAGGTGAACAAAAGGATACTTCAACCACTACAACCTCGGCCCAAGCACCTTCTATCCAACAAAAGTAGGTCGACAATATTGTAGAAAAGTGTAAAGATTCCTTCTACAAAAAATAATCTCATGTATCCAGACTGGTTAAAAAGGTCCAAGCCTTCCAGCCACATGTTCGTGACAACCTTCAACAAGCTAAGTAGCGCAACCTGTCCAACAAGGCAAGCAACTCATTAAGATGCAGATTGAGCAAATGTTTTTCCCTCTCCCCCGAGCATTCAACGCAATGGAGACAATTTCTTCCTAAGGAGGGAGGAATGATCTAGATGGATATCGGTGGCCACCCACCTTTTCCAATGGGCTCAAAATAGTTTTCTGACAATTTTGGTAATTTATTATTTTTAACAGTTTTTAACTTCCAGGGCCATTTTGAGGCCCTAAACGATGTTTTTTGGGAAAACAGGTTTTCAAGGTGGAAGTTCTTTCGATATTGCACCTAAAATTAGTCTCCACAATGATACCTTTCCAATGGGCTATCATGCGCCTAAAATGGAGATCGTATGCAAAAGTTACAACCCCAGGAAGTTGATGTACTAACTTACCCAAACAGGGCCCACATGACTTTTGGTGCTTCATCTCCTAGGGTTAGGTTTTCGGATGTCTAGGGTTTTTTGAATTACTATCTATTGTAAAAAGGCCTTCAGAGCCTCATTGTAATCATCTTCCTGCGAATGCGAGTAGCCGTCACATCTCTTCTCAGAGATAAGCTTCCACCATTCTTGCGAGTCTTTCACTCTGTATTTTTACAGCCTCTATACATTTCTTTCATTAATAGAAATCGTGTATTACTGTATATATGTGTTTATGGTTGCATCTTTGATACATTTCTGTTATATTATTCATTATTTGCGATATATCTGTGCATTTCTTTATTATACCTCCACTCTCATTTCGTGCCGAAAATAATCCAGATCAAAACCACCATAAAAAACTAGACCAATTCAGATCAAATAGTTGTCACTTTCTCAATAATATCCACCTTCACAACAATTAACCTAATGTCATGCCACTGTCCATTCATCACCTTCTTTCAACCTAAAGATAGGCAATACCAGTGCTTTCAAAAAATCGAAGCACCCATTTCACTGCTCCACCTAGATTTGTCATGTGACCGTGCTGACAACACCCTGCAAGTGAAATATCTTATATTCTCATTGCAAACTTATACATTTTACCAGCATATGATACACAAGACATGTAACCCTTTTCTTCCACATCTCTTGAACATAAACCTGAAGAAAGATTCTAAAACGATTTTACCGGTTTCACATTAAATTCATACCGAATTTCTGAGTGTCTTTTTCATGCACTCATGTTGTGGTAACCAAACCTCACCTTTAGTCCCATCTCTATGTATTCCATGCTCAAGATTGTTTTGTTTCTCCCATATCCTTCATCTCAAACTTCCAAGCCAACTGAGTCAACCTGTTGATCCTCACCATGCTTGTGCTTGCAACAAACATTTTGTAAACTACTTAATCACCAAGATAGTGAATACCATAGTTATTCCCACTTCTTGTAAATCTCGGCTCACCGTGAAGGAATCAACATCTTGTACCAATTTCTTGTTCTAGATCCAGGCCATACAATAATTACTTGAGATTTGCAAACAAATCTCCTGTCGTGATCATGAGCACCTTCAGTGCTCCACCACTAACTCTTTATTTGAGACCTTCGCCAAAAGGTAGATGAAGCCAACTAAGTGAACTTGACACAAGCTCACCTCCAGGCAACTTTCAATGGATTCCTAGCTCAACCGTAACATGAACATCCCCTTGACAAAAAATCTAGCCAAGGCAGCCAAATAAGCATTCACCACTCACCTCCAAGCCCATTTATAATGGAGTTACAACTAGCCTTTAAGAAGACTTGATTACATTTGATTTCATGGACATAAAACCACATGCAACTAACATGATCTATAAAACCCACCCCTTATCACCTAAGTCTACGTCTAGACTTTTAATGACGAGATACCAGCGGTATGCATGCTTAAATGAGGTCTTACAACCATATGCCCAATTACATGCCAAATTTAATTTACAGATCCAAATAAAAATAAATATTCACACGATAACTCCACCATTACCTGCGATTGCTGCCATTTACCAACACTTTTCTTTCTGGTTTATTGACCACAAAGTTGTCATAAAAAACAAAAAATATGCAGCCTCCAACGTATCCCCTTCATTCTTGTTGTTATGCAACCAATCACAGCCTCATTCAGAGACTCAATTCCATAATGGAGTAACCTCCACACACTCGAGTGCAGCTCAATGTGAACAACAATAATCGAAGTCCATACCTTTCATGTGCATCAAACATTTCATACACCTAGTTCGTGTTAGACTATTTTCTTTACACAACCAATATATCACGAGGACCATGAACTTTGATCTCTTTCCAAAGGATTCAATAGAAGAGGCCAAAATCTGAGTCGAATACCAGGAAACACCGTAGTTTCTCAATGTAACACCTCGAATTCAATCTCCGTGATTTCTCTATGTGCATTCACTCTTCTCCTGCTAGCTCCAGTCTTTCCCTCTTGCCTTTCACTTGAGGCTCTAAATTAAACGGAATAAGATCGATCGCGCCCTTCAGATTTCAATGGGAGTTGGATCAAAGTTAAATCCAACATTTTTACATATATAAACTAAATTTTCTCTTCTTGGGGTTCAACTGCAATCTACTTCAAACTTATACAGACTTCTATTCAAATTCCTCAATATAACTACCTCATTGTGATGACTGAAATAGCGGTTTGAGATGGTTATAGCAGTGGATCCCATGATAGAGTCAATGAAAATATCAGCACATATGGACAAGGAGACATGGTCCAACCAAATGTGTCTTCCTCCAAAGATAGAGATCCCATCTCCATCGTAGACTGCACCCGCGCACAACGCTTTCCACAGCTTTAAACGGATTCGGCTTCGTCTTTGGTGCATTGACCTGTGGAGTGTTTGATAAAGGGGGTGCCGAAATTGATTAATCTTTGGGATGACTTGGTGGATCCAATACAAGCCGAGGTATTTACGCACAGATACACTGGTCCTCCAACACGTGAAGCCTGATGGGTTATTGCCACTCCAAAAGCAAATGCACTCAACCACAACAAGAAACTCGTTCTCCAATTAAATCGTGGTCCCTCTTGGATTCCGTCAGTGACACAGCTCGAGAGAGCATGAAACCGATCTGAGCGGAGAGATCTGCTCCTTTCTCTTCCTTGATGACTCTGCCACGACTGTCGTTGGAATTGAAAACCCATTTGGCAGATCCTTTAAAGCGGGGCTTCACCTCCGCACGGAAGTCCTTCCAGTTGGGCTCCTCCAAGTCAACATATCGAGAGTCGTGGATTCGACTGTAACCCTATATCCTGTTTCCTTCTAATCAATGCGTGGGTGCTCTCCCGATAGGATATCTAGTTCTCTTTTCCTCCACGCAGGAAGATCTTCAACCAGGCGGCAGTGATCTCAACACAGTCGCTCTGATCCATGTGTTAAATCCACCGTGACTCTCTCTAGTTATTTGTAATGATTGTGATGACTGGCTTGACCATCCTTTCACACATCCACAACAAGTTCATTCAACTTTATGCTCTGATACCACTTTCTGGGGCTGAAAAACCCACAGAGAGCACACATATCCAACATAGAATGAACAAAACAAAGAGACAAACACACATCCATTCCATCACACAGAAGACAAAGGATTTACGTGGTAAAACCGTTTAACCTTAAGAGAGAAACATCCACAGTACAATGGTAGAATCATTTCATTATCGGAAACTAGGAGATTACAACCACAACATGGAAACCAGGGGCAGCTTGTGAGAGGGCTTGAAGCCAGGCTCAGCAAATGCCTCTAAGGAATTGATATATACACTTCCTCCTTTAGTTATGAAAAACTGAAAACATTTAATACTGCCCCTATATTTGTTGAGTAGTTTCAACAATATCTTGTTGGAGAAACCACCGTAAACAACTATACCAATTCAGGTTAAATAGTTGTCACTTTCCCAACATGAAGCTCATGCTATATACTATAATAATGACTTTAGACAAGAACTAATAAAACTAAACAAAATATATATTAACACATTATGATTAAACTAACTATTAAAAATACGAATCCTCAAAAAAATATACTTTATACGCCATAATAATGATTTTCTACAAGAACTAATAAAACTAAAAAAAATTATATTAACACATTATGATTAAACTAATTGTTTAAAATACATTGATATATGAAATTCACTAATTACATTGATATATGAAATTCACCGATATGTAAGGTTGTATATACATTGAAAATATTTATTGCTAGAGGATTTAATTTCTCGTCCATAATCAATTAGAACTTTTAAAAAATAATTATGTTCAAAAACAATTAATTCCTCGTCACATAACAAATTCAAAAGTAAATTGAATATAGAAGAGAGGAGTGAGCTAACTCTTACCAAGAAAACATGCCTTCTTGTCAACATTGGGGTTAAAACACTATAAGTTTAAATGAAAAGAAGTTCTTCACTCATGATTTCTTATCATAAGTTCATATGTCATATCATTGAATTCATTGTACAAATTATTCCTATGGGTATGGTAAAGGCTAGGGAGTATAAGATTATATAATATTTAGAAGCAATTCATATGGATTATAATTTCATGTTATGATGTGTTGATTAAAAGTTAATAATGAAAGTGAATGGTATTTATACTCATTTCTTGTAATGGATGTCATATGAGATAGTCATGCAATAGGCTATAGTGTGGTTGGATATGTAAAGGATGTATCGTTGTACAATTGTCGAATGGTATCCCTACTTATGTCAATGTGGTCACCTATAACCTCCTTGTCAACATTAAGACATTATTAGAGGGGAATGATTTATTCAAGGAGTACTAAGTATAAGAAAGAAAGGCCTTCTAGTATGCATGAGTGATTATTTAGTAGAGAAATGATATATTCCGAGTGTTGTGTTGGGATGAACATGAAGCTGTCGAAATAGTTGAGCAATTATTAGGGAGATAGCTTAATGAGATTTTGAGGTGTTTCCTAGAATTTCAAACTTCTCATGGCGGAACACATGACATGAGGCTATAGTATCCTTTAATCATTGGAAGTATGAAATGATTGAATAAACATAACCATATTATATAATTCTATAAGTTGTGGTTATGCCCACATATGTGTTGGTAATCATGGTTAGAGGACACCGCAGAGGGAGACGATGGGGTGCTAGGGGATGAGGTGTGAGGCCTCCAGTAGCATTCATGCATGAGGGTTATAACTCCTAGGGAGAAGAACAAGTTGTCGGGAAGGAACAAATAGCCTTGGGTGATGTGGTTGGGATGATGAGGTCCTTTCACTGGATGTCTAAGGCACTGATCAACCATTTGGATAGAGATGAGGCCAAGGCATCAGCAACCCCTGAGGGTCCATCATTTACTCCAGTCAGTACTGGTAGCATTCACCATGAACTAGAGAAGGTCAAACTTCCCGAGTTCTTTGGTGCGCTAGACAACGCAGCTCTCGAGGCATGGTTGGAGAATATGACGATATGATTTGCAATTAGAGAATATACCTCCAACATGAAGGTCTACATGGAGGTATTTCAACTAAAGGGGAGAGCTCTTCTATGGTGGAAGACACTCCTGCTGCAATTGAACATGACCATCGAGGACGTGTCATGAGACTTGTTCAAGGAACGGTTCTGAGAGAGGTATCTATCCAAGGAATTCATTGAGCTTTAGCTCAACAAGTTCAAGGCCTTGCAACAGGGTGGTCGTATGGTGCCCAAGTACGAGGACTATTTTATGGAGTTGCTTTGGTATGCTCTTCACTTGAATACCAAGAAACTTAAGGTCAACATGTTTGTATTGGGACTTAATGGAAAAATTCATGCAAAGGTTATGATTCTAATGCCTCAAACCTTGCATGACATTGTTCAGAAGGCCCTCATAGAAGACGAGGATCTTATCAGTGGGTTTTAGAGAAAGACTCTAGGGAGACCCATGGGGCATGTGTCATATGGTATGCAGCAACATCAGGCACCAACTAGAAATTCACCAGGATATCGTGGCTCCCAGAGAGGATCCACTTTCACTACACCTTGACGACTACCGCCTTAGTAGCGGAATCCTTTCTGAGGACCACAACACAAGAGTCAACGTCGACCACAACCACAACAGTTTAGTCATGTTCAACAAAATAGACTAGGGTTCCAGGTCAGTGGGTCGTCAACTTCTAGTTCGGGTACTAGGAGTACTGGACCGAAGAAAGGGTGTTGGACATGTGGGGAGCCACATTACTATCATGATTTCCCAGTGGAAAGGACCAGAGCATATGGATCAGCCAGATACACTACCATGGGAGATTTGGGTAAGGCCCATCGGATTCATGCAGTGATGAATAACCGCCAAGCATAGCACCATTCGACTGCGCTCGAGACGTAAGGTACTGTCGCTGGCCAGACCCTTAGTATTTTGATAGATCTATGTGATACATAGAGTTTCATTTATGGGGCAGCGCTAAAAAGAATTAAGGTAAAGGAAGTCGAACAAGATGAGTTTAGCTTTGTAGAAATCACTTCGAGAGCCAAAAAAATGGTAGGTGGGAAGGTTACAGGTTGTAGCCTTAACCTGGGAGAGTTTGTCACTAGGGCCAACCTGTACGTCATGATATTAGGATCTTATGACGTCGTGATCGGTATGGACTAGTTGGAATCGCATGAGGCGATACTCAACTGTAAGAAAAAATGGTTGAGCTTGTTCGATGATGAGGGATAGAGATGCGTGATTGTAAGTCGGAACCAGGGAGTTTTCCAGAGTTTAATCTCTTCCTTGCAGCTACAGAAGAGCATGCACAAGGGATGTAAGCTTTATGCGATCCTTGCATTAAACAAAAAGGGAGTAGCGAAAGGTCTAGAACACCTTCCGGTAGTGAGAGATTTTGCGGACGTCTTTCCTGAGGAGTTACCTAGGATGTCATCAGAGAGGGAGTTTAAATTTACCATCGACCTAAAATTGAGAACTGAATCGATAGCATGAAGACCTTATCATATGTCGAGCCCGCAATTACAGTAGTTGAAAATGCAATTGAAGGAGTTGTTGGACCGTAGTACTTATACTTCCAAGTGTGTCACCATGGGGTGTGCCTATTATATTCATACGGAAGAAGGGTGGGTCATGGATACTTTGCATTGACTACCATCAATTGAACAAGGAAACAATCAATAATCAATATCCATTCCCAAGGATTGATGATCTATTTGATCAGATGAAAGGTGAGAAGGTGTTTTAAAAAATTGACTTGAGATCAGGGTATCACCAATTACGGAGCAAGGAGGATGACATACCTAATACCTCCTTTAAGACGAGGTTTGGACATTACGATTTTACTATTTTACATTTTGGACTAATGAACGCCCCAGGGGTATTTATGAGTTTGATGACTGGGGTGTTTCGCGAATACTTGGACATGTTTGTCCAAGTATTCATTGACGATATTTTGATTTACTCTCGGATGAGGGAGGATCATGAAGATAACTTTAGCTTGGTATTACAATGTCTACGAGAAAACAAATTGTATGGGAAATTTTCTAAATGCTCATTTTATGAATCGAAGATTCACTACTTAGGGCATGTCGTCTTTGGTGAAGGTATGGAAGTGGATCCAACAAAGGTCTGGCTATTATGGAAAGTCTCAGGAGTTCATATCTTCATGGGTTTAGTGGGATACTATCGACAGTTTGTCGAGGGTTTTTCGAAGATAGAAAATCCGATTATGGAATTGCAGAAGAAGAACAAGAAGTTTATTTGGATAGAGAAATGTGCGGAGTCATTTCGGACGCTCAAGGAGATGCTGATGAAAACACCAATACTGAAGGTCCCTGACATGGACGTGGACTTCTTGGTATGCACTGATGCATCCAAGGAAGGCTTATGTTGAGTTTTGATGCAAGATGGTCGAGTGATCGCTTACATCTCGAGAAATTTGAGAAGGCATGAGGAGAAATATGCAAAACATGATTTGGAGTTGTTAGCCATTATTTATGCCTTGAGAGTTTGGAGACACTACCTTATTGGACGAAAATTCAAACTAAAAATAGACCAATGTGGACTACAACACATCTTTACACAAAGTGACTTGAATGCGTGATGACGACGTTGGTTGGAATTTCTTAGAAAGTACGATTTTGAGATTACTTACATAAAGGGAATAGTGAACCGAGTGGTTGATGCGTTGAGTCGAAGACTACACATATTTTTAGTAATTCCTCTTCGGATGAATCTACGTGAAAATATTCTAACATTATAGCGCGACGATGACTGGTACAAAGAAGTCAAGGATTTTATCGAAAAAAACAAAATGATGGTACCAAAATTTGAAGGATTTACTATGGACAACGATGGATTGTTGAGATTTAAAAGTCAAATTTGCGTACCAACCAACGATGAGTTGAGGATTTTTATCCTAAACGAGGTGCACATAGCAGTGTACATGGCCCATCTAGGAGTCACGAAGATGAAAGAAGACCTTAAAACCTTATTCTTATGGAAAGGAATGAAGGCAAACATAGTCAACTACATGGAAAGATTTCTAGAATGTTAGGAGGTGAAGGTCGAACATTGACATCTAGTAGTATTACTACAACCACACGCTATTCTGGAATCGAAATGCGAGGTCATTTTGGTGGATTTTCTTGTTTGATTTCCATTGATGGCAAGGAGACATGACTCAATTTTTCTGGTAGTTGGCACTCTGATGAAGAGTGCTCATTTTATTCATGTGTGTACGACATATCAAGCACCTGACATAGCTAGATCTTTCATCAGTTTTATAATGAGGTTGCATGATGTGTCTAAGGGGATTATATCTGATAGAGGATTGGTGTTTACAGTACGATTTTAGACTAGTTTCAAAGAGGCCTTGGGAACCCAACTTAACTTTAGTACCACATATCTGTTAAATTATGTACCAAGGCAAGTGTTTCTCTTCCCTAGTCCCTAAGGGGGAGAAATTGCCGAATATGGGTCTTAGTCAAATTAATTTGTGAGATGCAAATTAAAAGATAACTTTATGATTAAAGTGAGGGTGAGTGAAGAGACACCAAATCTCAGCCACCCATCTAATCTAATCTCAGTTGTTAGATTAGAAAACTCCTCACCTTCCCTCATGAAGTTGATTAAGGCAAATGGGCGCACCCATTCTTGAGAATGGAGGTGGAAGAAATCTTGGTGAGAGGCCAAGAGGTTCTTGGTGAGATGCCAAGAACAGGGAAGTTGCAGAAATCTTGGTGAGATGCCAAGAGACTCTTGGTGAAATGTCAAGAGCAAGCAACAACAGTCTTGTTGAGAGAGCAAGAGATTCTTGGTGAGATGCCAAGAAAAAGAAAGTTGCAGCATTCTTGTTGAGAGAACAAGAGAGAGCAAGAGAGAGGTTGAGCTGAGAAAAGAGACAGCATTTGCCGAAGGAGAGAACACATCCCAAAGCAAAGAGAAGTACGGATTTCAGACAGCAAGAAAGAACAGTCCGTACCGTACGGATTTGTGGAGGTCATACAGCATGTAATGTGCACAGAAATTGAGAAGAAACAGTAGCTGCAATTTCTGGGAGTATTGGCATGCATTCCAAGGCTGCCGAATAACATTT
>ML778928.1:0-104077 GCA_009831015.1 Picea engelmannii | reverse complement strand
TGATGATATTTAATTTCTGCATTGAAAATGATGTTCATTATCCTCATGTTTCAGTTCTGAAATTTATTTTCAGTTCAGAAATTTATTTTCTGTTAAGTTTTTTAGATGCTGAAACACCGCTGTGCTGATGCTGAAACACCGCTCTGCTGATGCTGAAACACCGCGGAGCAGATGCTGAAACACCACGGCTGTAGCATATGCTGATGCTGAAACACCGCGGAGCAGATGCTGAAACACCACGGCTGTAGCATATGTTGAAACAGTGCTGAAACTGAATTTGGCATTTAAATTTGGTATAAAATTCAGTGAGACTGAAACTGGGTGGGATTTTGAAAATTTTTAACAATATCACCCGGAGACAGATGGGCAGACCGAAAAAACAAACCAAATCTTGGAGGATATGTTTCATATGTACGTTATGGACCAAAAAAAGTGTTGGGAAGAGTTCTTTCCATTGGTAGAGTTTGCATACAAGAACAATTATCAAAGCACCATTAATATGGTTCCTTTCAAGTTTCCTAATGGGATCGACTTGAGGATAGCATCCTAATGGGACCATAAGCGATCCAAGAAATGGAAGATCAAATTAAAATAATAAGACAAAGGATCAAGGAAGTGTAGGATCGACAGAAGAGTTATGTCAATGTGCATCATGTCGATCATAGTTATGAAGTTGGAAATCGAGTCTTCTTATAGGTGAAACCGTATAAGAGTTTGATCAAGTTTGGAAAGGGTGCTAAACTCTCTCCTAGGTTCATGGGACCTTTCGAGATTATGGAAAAGAAGGTGAACGTGGCCTATCGACTATCATTTCCTGATTATTTGAGGCATATGCACGATGTTTTTCATGTCTTTGTTTTAAGAAATTATATTAGTGATCCTACACATGTTATTGACATGAGTTCCTTGGAGGTATTTGATGAGGGTTCTCTCACGGTGGAGCCAATACACATCCTGGACTATTGCATTCAACATCTACAACGTCGAAAAGTAGATCATGTCAAGGTCCAGTGGGAAAACTATAGTCCGCACTCGATGACCTTGGAGGACGCATATGATATGCGTCAGCAGTTTCCATTTTTGTTTGATAGCTAGACCTATGATATTTTGATATACTTTATTTCAGCACTTACCTACTGTGAAAATTCGAGACAAAGTTTAAAACAAAAGGGTGTGTATGTAACATCCCACTCTTGCGCACACTAAGTGGAATTGTTCTATGAGGACACTTGCATGCAAGTGATCTAGGTTATTATACAATTGGTTGTTTTGATTATGATTTTGAGATATTTTGTATTTGATGATATGTTATTTAGTCGTATTTACATAGACATGTTCTATTGACTAGGTTCTCCTCGGTGTGTAGGACTCTGGACATTGAGGATGCAGAGGCATCGATGAAACCCCTTGGACTCTGGATCGAGTAAGGGAATGTACTGTTAGGGTTTGAATGTTGTTGATGTGACATATGTATATATGATTAGATGTTATGATGATTGATTATTATTACTGACATGATTCGTTGATGGATGTAGGCTGACGATATCTTGCCGACCAGACTGACATTTGGAGTAGAGGGGTCATACACAATAACCAGAGACATTGAAGGAGAGGTGTGGCAGCAGCCCTACCACAACCTACTAGCACTCCTACTGTGGCTCGAACTATAGGTTAACGATTACCTAGTTCGAGAAGAACCACGATATCGTGAGGGAAGACTATGAGGGTCACTCATGATGATTCTAAGGGGTGCCCAATAAGGTAGGTTCCTTATTCTTTAGAGGCCCTTAGTCTCACACAAGATCATCTGATAGAGTATTGACTCCAAGGGTTTGACGTCTACCAAATTAAATCAAGAGGTGGGTGGCACCCTTGGAGCACATAGTTCATCTTGAATGGAATGTCATGCAAATGAAATGGAAAGATGAAAGTGGCACCCTTGGAGCACATAGTCCGTCTTGAAGGACACTTCGCACAAAGAAAAAAGAAGAGGCAAGTGGCACCCTTGGAGCACGTAGTGGGTCCTGAAGGGTACGTCGTGATTTTCACTATGCTTCCTTAGGACTTGGTCAACCTTAAAATAGACGATGGTATGAGTAAAACATTAATAACTAAAAGTTACCTTACAAATTCTCACCCAACCTAGTGAAAATGAAAACCTAGGTCTAAGTAGAACATGTGGTTAAAGAAAAAAAATAAAAATAAATATGTAACAAGAATGGGGGAAAGAAACTCAAACTTAATTTTTAAAGTCAAAATTATAATGGAGGATTAAATTTATTAAAAGGGAAAATGGTTTTTTTATCAACACTTGCTAAATTGATTTTTAGTTAAAAATGAAAAAGGGGGAAACTTAAAAGAAAAATGAAACTTAAAGAAAAATGGAAACTTAAAAAAAAAGGGGAAACTTAAAGAAAAAGTTGAATGTCTAACTTAGTAAGGAATCTAGCCTTTGAAAATTTCTATTTATGAACTCAACTAGGAATTAAGTAAGGTGTAATTCATTTAAGAATTGTAAGGGAATTTTGGGACACCGAGGAACTTTTTTAGGAATGGTTTTAGATGGGTGAGGGAAATAGACAAATTTAATTAATTAATAAAATGATTTTCTGGTGCAACTAGGGGATCAGGCGACATGTGTATGGGGGAGGTTTTTCCTGATTAAACTTAATGAAAAATGGATCTAACGAGAATTTTGGGAAACTAATTACTAGGAAACTTTATAAAATAGATGTCGAAGGAGGAGTATGGATCATCATTTGGCTTGCGTAACATTTAGCTGCTGAAATTTAATCTTGACTGAACTTTCTCTTGTGGGAGTTGGTATAGACAACTTGGGTAACGAGTGGTAGCTCGACCTTGCGACATGAGATGGGTGCTAGCATTCTTTGGTATTGTGTGAGTGGCCCCTTTGCATATCGGGGGGCTTGGGGGGAAGAAGAGTACCCCTAACGTTGGCTGGAAGGTATCAGTGAGGTCACATCGGTTGGAAAGCAGGAGCTGAACAGAGTGCACGCAGGACAATGAATTTGGAGCATTCACATTTGGATAAGGTACGTTTGTTAAAGTTGTTACTTGCAATGAAATTTAATTTACACTTATTTATTTTACTGTACTCAGATGAATATTTCATTTCCATGATATTTCTTTGCCCATGTATTTCTATGGTAGTTTTAATTCCCTTGTTTCTTGATTCATTCAGTAAGAACTCTTTGTATCCACAGTATCCTTTATTTCTGAGTTAATGTCTATTTGTACGTGGCCATAATAAGCACTGGACTCAAAACCTTGCTCGCGCTCTTGTATCTCATGCCCGCATTTTATTTATTCCTTGATTGCGCATTTATTTCATTATTTTCGTCTCCACGAAGAAGATATGGATGCCGAGTTGTGTTTTTATCCTCTATTCCTTGATACTTAAGTTATTAGTTTGTGCCTGAGCAGTCGACCAAGAGCCTAATCGTTTGTCTTTCACTCTGGTGTTAAAGATTTAGATTCAAATGCCTTGCTTTCCTGTGCATGGATAATAAGTGTAAGATCATTCATCTGCCAAGCATCTATTTGCAGTGAGTTTCTTTGTGTTTTCCCTTGATTTGTAATCTCGACACCCTCTCGTTTACATGAGTTTTCACCATGTGTTTACACCTTGTTTTAACCCTCACTTTACCCATCATTTCTACTTCATTGCTTTGATTTTCCACTTCATTGTGTTCCAGATCTCTTGTTGGATTACCACTTCATTGCCCTGGATTTCCACTTCATTGCTCTGCGTTTCCATATCTATGATGACTACATTTTGACTGCGTGGTTAATACTTGGAGTGCGCAATGTGCATGCGCTATCATTATTAGACATGACTTTTATTGTTATTTACACACCATTCTAGTTATGGATTCTTATTGTTCTCTAGTTATGTATTTTATTTTTATTTACACAATGGTTATTTTTACTATTATATTGTTTATATATTTCATTCATAAATGCTTTGTATGTCAAATGTAATGTTCCTCATATATGCTGGGCAAAATCGTGGATATCCTCATACTTTTTGTGTTGGCATTTTTACTGTTAGATTCCTTATATATTTCCTGCATAAATGTTTTGTATGCCAATTATAATGTTCCTCATATATGTTGGGAGAAATCATGGATATCCTCATACATTCTACGTTGGAATTTTTACTGTTATATTATTTATATATTTCCTGTATAAATGCTATGTGTGTCAATTGTAATGTTCCTCATATATGCTGGGAGAAATCGTGGATGTCCTCATACCTTCTGTTCTTTGATTTTTGTAACAACCTTTAATTTCTAAACAACATTGAGTTCATAAGCAATCTATTTTTAAACTGAAACAATAACTTCACAGCATAATATTGATATTCATAACAACAACTTTGGTAACTTAGATTTATCAATGAATACTGATTTAATGAGCCAAATGAAATAACTACATAACTTAACAAAGTACCTGGTTCTGATGCTAATTTTTGTTGCCTCTTTGCCTTGTTGTTGCCTTCCTACTCCCTGATACACGGATCAATCCTGCCACAAACAAGAAAATAACTGCCCAAAATTGTTGTCCTCCCTGCAAACGAGGAAAACTACCTAGCTCGAGGATATCTACAGATATCCTGGCCCTCCGTGCCCAAAACCTCTAGCAACTCGGTGCCTCCATTGATCAAAAGCCACCGTCCCGAACTACTGTGCTCATAGCAAAATGTCATAGTCCTCCGAAAATCCTCCTTCGTTGAATCCCCCCCTCCGTCAACCTTTCCCCCTTTCCTTATTCCTCCTTCGCCGACTCAAGAAGTTACTCCTCCAACCACCCTCCGTGCCTGTCCCTTCTCCATCCTTAAATGTTTTATCTTCTCGGGATTCATAAGCTCCCTCTCTGCATACGCAACCATTTTTATAACATTTTTCATTGATTTCATAAATTTATTTCTCAGGTCATTAAATGTGATTTGTAGTTAAATTATTACTTAGTTAACCACAATTATCTCTTTAATAAATTTTACTTTGTAATCTTTAAGCATTTATCCAATTAGGGTCGTTACATACACCCACCCTTCAAGAAACTTCATCCTGAAGTTTAAGGTATCTGATGGTACAAAGGAAAAGAGCATGGTTCACACATTCACAACAAGTAACTGACATTATCAGTAAGTAAGTCAAGAAATCTTGTACATACTAGTGTATATGTACAAGAAATGCATGTGTAGCTAGTACATGCAAGTCTCGTGCATGTACTAATAATCAAATTGTCATCCTTTAGTGATTTATATATGCATTCAATCCAGTCAACAATACTAGTCTTTTATAAAAGACAATAATCAATCAATTGTTTGAGAAATTCTTTAATCATAATTATTCGGTTTAAATTTTTTTATTTTAAACAGTTGTGGTTTAGTTATGTCATAATGAATATCCATGTATACACATTTTTTTTTTTTTTTTTTTTTTTAAATATTTTAAGGGAAGACATCAATACCACCACAAGACCAATCTCCATAGTGTCACAACTATTACTACTCATCCTTCCTCCCTAACCTACTTCCAGCTCCATTCCTATCCTTCCTCTGCTAGACTATCTTGGAGCGTCAACTATATTGACCTAACTCCAAATAGAACCCGTAAGTGGAAGTGTCACTATCTCGACCAAGCTTCCCTAGCAGGCAACTGACAGTCATCATCACATGTCTTGGGGAGCGTGGACTAGCACCATTATCCCATGACATCAGGTTTCAGAGGATACACGGTGGGAAATGCCTCCACCCCTCCTATCAGGACTAGGGTCAACACCCTACAATGGAGGATACACGGTGGGAAATGCCTCCACCCCTCCTATCAGAACTAGGGTCAACACCCTACAATGGAGCATACAAGGGCACCGTGTTGCTAGAGGTTTTGTCATCGTTTATTCAGTTTTGGGCAGTGTTAGTACCAAAATCATGCACTAGTCCACATATCATAGCAATACATTCAAATCAATATAAATTTCACATTCATTATTCATACCATAATGTTTCTCGGTTATTGGTTCTAATATCCACTTTCATCATCATTATCACTTGGCTATTCATAGCCCATAATCTGCAGGTTAGTCTGCAACACAAACTCATATATTTATATGCATTATCATCATATAATGGCATACTATCATTGTTTCAATTTGGTATCCCCGTACCGATATATTTACATCAAGTCTTTCTCATTAGAATTGGATTTCACAATATCCCATAATTCATATTCGTTACCCATTCACAAGATTATCATTTACCCAAAATAGATTTCATCGCATCCAACATCATGCTAATAGTATTTAAACATTCAACAATTTCACTTTCTCACAATGTGTCGCATCATATACATCATCGTCAATAACATTTAAACATTTGTAAAATTTACATTCACATAATAGATCACATTACAGACATTATCATCAACAACATTTTAAACATTCATTACAGTTCATAAGTTTAAAGCTTATGTGGATCACTTAATAGTTTCACTGTGACTAGGAAATAAAGTGTATAGGTCTCAGGTAATCCTGGCCGTCTAAGTCAAAAGGTGGTGTTACCTACACCCCATCTTCAAGAAACATGTTCTCAAGGTGGTCAAAATATTGAGGGATAGTCTCGCCGTAGTGTCTCGGCGTCCTCCCAAGTAGCAGATCCTGGACTATACTTGTCCCACTGGACCTTAACTTGGTCTACCAAACGGTTTCTGAGTTGTTGGACTCTATGGTCCAATATGCGTAACGGTTATACCATGAGGGTTCCCACGTCCGATACCTGCAATTCTTTCCAATTTAGTTTATGTGATTCATCAGCAACATAATGACGTAAAACAGATACATGAAATACATTATGAGTTTTATGCAAGTGGGGTGGCAGTACGAGACGATAGGCAACGGGTCCAATTTTCTCTTGGACCCTAAATGGCCCTATAAACCGAGGTGACAACTTTGTCCCCTTCCCGAACCGTATGGTACTCTTATTAGGCCTGATACGAATGAAAACTTGGTCCCCTACTTCATAATTTTGGTTGGTCCTGTGTGCATCCACATAACTTTTCTGTCTATCTTGTGCTTCATTTAGCCTCTGCCTGATATGAATCACCTGTTCCTCCATTTCCTGAATCAATTATGGCCCAACTGTTATTCAGTCTTCTAATCTATCCCAACTCAATGGTGTTCTTCATGGCCTCCCATACAGAGCTTTGTAGGGTGGCATTCTGATGGAACTATGATAACTGTTATTGTAGGCAAACTCTACCAAAGGTAGGTACTTCTCCCACTGGGTTTGATTATCCATTACATACATCCTAAGCATGTATTCCATAACTTGATTTACTCTCTCTGTTTTCCCATCTATTTCAGGATGATAAGCTGTGCTTAAGTTCAATTGAGTCCCCAATGTTGACTGTAAACTTGTCCAAAATCTAGAAGTGAATCTGGAGTCCCTATCTGAAATAATCTTCTTAGGTATCCTGTGCAGACGGATAACCTCGCTTATGAACACTCGTGCTACATCAGTAACATCGTAAGTGTCTCTAACTAGAATGAAATGAGCACTCTTGGTTAACTTATCCACTATCACAAGAATGGCATTGTGTCTATGAGATGTGAGTGGCAACCCTACAACAAAATCCATTGAGATGACTTCCCACTTGGACATAGGGACATCATGTGGTTGTAGGAGACCTGTCGGGTGATGGTGATCGACCTTCACTTGTTGACATTCTAGGCACCTGGCGATGAAATGGACTACATCGCGCTTCATGACTACCCAAAAGAAGAGTTTCTTCATATCCGCGTACATCTTATTCACACCCGGATGTGCGCAATAAAGTGCTCTATGGGCTTCCTTCAGTATGATGCTTCGAATATCCCCATTCTCCGGGATGTACATCCTTCCTCGATATCACAACAATCCGTCTGTTTCTAGATTATAACCTTCATACTTTGGGTCTAACTGCCTCCCGCTCTGGAGGTTTGAAGTAACCTTTAAATACCAATTGTCTCCTAGTAGTTGTGTCAACACATGTTCCCTCAGACTGAACTTTAAGGGTACCAAGGAGAAGATACGTGGTCTCCTACTCAAGGCATCTGTGAACACATTTTCCTTTCCCTTTATGTATGAAATACCAAAATCATACTCACTCATGAACTCACTCCATCTCCTTTTCCTGGCATTCATATCTCTTTGAGTGAAGAGATGTTTTAAACTTTGATGGTCTGTCTTGAGCTCAAAATTTTTCCCCACAAGATAGTGTCTCCAAAGTTTCAGAGCTAGCATTACAACTGCCAACTCTAAATCATGAGTCGCGTATAACTCTTCATGTTTCTTCAGCTTCCTTGATTCATAAGCTATCACCCCTCCATCTTGCATTAGCACGGCCCCCAGCCCTTGTTTCGAGGCATCCGTGCATACCATGAAGTCCTTTTCCATATATGGCACTCGTAGAATTGGCGCACTAGTTAGTAACCTCTTAAGCTCAATGAATGTACTATCACATTCTTCTGCCCATTCATACCTGACCCCCTTGCATTGCAAAGTGGTGATGGGTTTCGCTATTTTTGAGAATCCTTCCACAAATCTCTAGTAATAACCTGCTAGCCTCATGAAGCTTCTCACCTCATGTGCATTTTTTGGCACTGGCCATTCCAAGATGGCCTTTACCTTTTCTGGGTCCACTGAGATTCCTTCGTCAGAAATGATATGACCTAAATAGTGGATCTCTTTCTGGAAGAAGGAGCACTTCGACAGCTTCCCATACAATTTTTTCTCCCTAAGGCAAGACAACACTATTCGTAAGTGTTCCTCGTGTTCTCTTTCATTCCTGGAATAGATGAGTATGTCATCTAGAAAAACTTGTACAAATCGATCTAAGTACTTCCGGAATACGCCGTTCATGAGGATCATGAATACTGTTAGCGCATTGGTCAACCCAAAAGGTACCACAACAAACTCGTAATTCCCAAACCGAGTTCGAAAGGCATTTTTTGGGATATCACCTTCCTTAATCCTTAACTGATGATACCCAGATCGCAAATCGATCTTTGAGAATACCGCTGCTTCTTTCATCTGATCGAAGAGGTCATCTATCCGTGGCATTGGGTACCTATTTTTCACTGTAGCATGGTTCAAGTCACTGTAATCTATACACAGTCGAAAGGATCCATCCTTCTTATTTACAAAAATTACTGGTGCGCCCCAAGGTGAGACACTGGGCCTTACTAGCCCTAAGTCTAGTAACTCCTTCAAATTCATTTGCAATTCACAAAGTTCCGGCACCGTCATTCAATACGGAGTCTTGGATATTGGTTTTGCACCAGGTTTTAGCTCAATAGTAAAATCAAGCTCCCTCTCTGGAGGAAACCCAGGTAACTCGTTCGGAAAAACATCTTGGAATTCTGACAAAACCGGGTACTGGTCCGATGAGGGTCCCTTCTTTTCTTTCACTGCCTCCACTACATAGAGTCGACACCCTTGTCTCAAGCATCGCTTGAACTTCATAGTTGATATAAAGCGTAATGACACTTTTCTCTGTACACCTTGGATCTCTATTGGTCTTCCTTCATCATCAATACAAAGCACCTTCTTTGCGAAACAATCTACCAAAGCTCGATGAGCTGCTAACCAATCCATTCCAATGATTAGGTCATATGCCCCAAGCACAGTGACATATACCTTCAACCTGGTAGTGCACACTCCTAGGTCTACTATACAATTATCGACACTAGGTCCTATAGTTTGTTTTTCCCCCGAAGCCATCTCGACTTGTTTAAAGTCATCATGCTCATAGGCTGCCAGCCCACTCTTTTCTAATGCAGATGGTTAAATGAAACTATCTGTCGCACCAGAATCAAACAAAATATTAACATTAATATGATTTAGCGTACTTGATGACTCCACCACGGTGGATTGATGTTCGGCCTGGCGGTTGTTAACCGCTGCGTAAATCTGGTGGTTCCTACTTGACCTCCGCATTGGTGCCTTTCCTTCTCTATGCATAAACCCTGATTGTAACTCTGGACAGTCTCGTTCATAATGGGGTCCTTCGCATCTCCAACAGGAAATACGATATTGAACTGGTGCACTGTTAGGTGACTAATTCCTAAATGAGTTCCTTCCCTTGGGACCCCTGCCCCTACTAGCTGCTCCCCGAGATGGTCATGGAGCTGTCTGCATCATTGGCGATGAACGAGATACTGCACTAGTTGCCATTGAAATCCCTGCAGCTATTGTCCTTGGCACGACTATGTTACCATAAGGTGGTGGCCTTGAGCCCCCTCCCCTAGGAAATGTCCTCGGGGTATTTCCTACGAATCCAGGGTGATGTGGAAATGTCGATCTTATACCCCCTCTTAAGTTCATGTGTTCTTCCACGTAACGCGCATTTTCTACCGCCTCCGCCATTGAAGACAGTTTCTACATCCGCACCATAGCTCTTATCTTCGGGTTCAATCCGTAAACGAAGCGCTCTGCCTGTCGCTGGTCATTGTCCATATACGAAACATACTTGACCAGTTCCATAAACTTGATCTCGTATTCTTCTACAGTTCTGTTTCCTTGTACTAAGGCATGAAATTCCCCTACTTGTTGTTCCTTGTAGTACGCTGGTAGATACTTCCTTCGGAACCTCTCCTCGAAAAGTTCCCAAGATATTGTGTCTGGGGTAAGGTGTAGTTGTCTTTCCAAGTTGCCCCACCAGTTCAAGGCGCTATCTCTTAACTAGAAAATTGTGATCTTTGCCTTTGAATTGGATGCATAGTCCCTTAAGGCAAAAAATCTTGTCATGCCTTCCAACCATGCTTCCACACGTTCACTGGCGCGACCTCCGGCAAACTCCGGAAGTTTGATCTTATGCAATTCTCACGTGATGTCTTCAGGTGGAAATTCTCCCCTTGAGTTCCTTGATGCTTCTGGATTACCCGTCCCAGATGGTGGGGGTTCCACTTCAGTCCCTGCTGGTTGGCGCCCCTTTAAAGTCTTGTTAATGTCTTCCAACGAGCGCAGTATGAGGGCTAGTTCGGGCGATGGTGGTGGTGGTGGTGGTGGTGTTGGTGGTGTTGTTGGTGTTGATGGTGTGGGTGGCGTCGGTGGTGCCTATGATGACACTCCCCTGCCTCGACCCCTTTGAGTCCTAGCAATATTGTATGGATTAACCTGCATCCCCCAAAGTTGCCCGGGTGAGTTCAAGGACATTTCAAATTGGTGCTACTTAAACTTAGAAACAGGGTTAGGCGTAAGTTTTCTTTACTTGTCTGTAAACAGACGTTACTCCATCAGGGGAATTGACTAGGTTTTGGGTTAGGATTAAGCGTCTAAGCTTGGTCAACATCGAATTTTAAGGTAGATTAACCTTGAACTTAAATAAATACTTAATTACTTTCATTTATTCTCAACCCAACTAACCTTTCATTAATTTTAACTAACATGACCTTTATTTATATATAAATTATTTATACTAAATTATTCAATTTACCTTAAATTATTTTTAACACTTTATATTATATATATGAAAATAATTGAACGTATACCTAAGGTTTCGGGCACGCATGGGTTCCATGTGCTCGTCTGGCTTTCTCAAGCTTCCTCGTATCTAATCCCCAAATTCTACACCTGCCAGCCTTTCGACTCTCTATGCATCCTTCCTCTGTCTCACTTTCTCATCCACTGGGACTTTCCTCGCATCATTCTTTCTCCTCCACAGATCTTCCTTTGCTCTGTTCAGAGGTTTCCTGAATCTCCCTTGGCATGGCTCACATCCTCACCTTCGTTCTGAGCACTTTACTAGCACTGGTTATTGCTGTATATGCTCTAGTTCGTTTTGCCGAAACAGAGTATATTGATATGGCCACTGAAAAGATCCAGGACTTGGAGTCCAGTCTCTTTGAGATATTGGGAATCAACCCCCCTGTCTATACATTTTGCGGAGCTCGCCCTCATCTATGGTAAGAGGTATGATTCAGTTCGCCAGTTGTGCACAGTTTCAGTGCCTTCAGGAAGAACACTGAGTCGATTGAGTCAAAAAATTGCATCAACCTTCCTTATGCTGTGGTAATGAATGGTAATTTCCTCTTTTAAAACAAAATTATTTGCTTGTAACTCCAGCTCTGTACTGGTTTTGGTATTTTTCTTTCAATTTATTTCATTTAATTTATTTTTTTAAATTTATTCGTCTGCGCATATGCATGTAGTTATATGTGTAAATATATATAGTTTTATGGGTATACAGGATCGTTCAATTTCATCAATCGAGCCTAAGTGGCTCTTTGGATTTCCTTCGGAATTTATTGTCAAATGCCCCAATCCACAGGCCTTATCTTCCCTCGTCACGGTCTCTGCACCTACCGTGACTTATCCCCGACTCTGTATCGGGGTTCGGGGTTTCAGACTTTTTGTTGTCGCGAACTCCTTACCTCTCCAATCCCCGATTCGCGATGAGCTCCGTCTCTATGAGCTAGCCCCTACTGGCTATACCTTGGTCTATATGACCGCACTCATAAGACCGTTACCATATACCTTCCTATCGGGATTTTGTGCTTAACTTTCCCGATGGGTTCTTTTCTTCGTTAGCCCCCTCGCTACGAGCTTGGTCCATAAGACCTGCCTCCATGACCGTGGCCTTGTATCGCCCTATCGAGATCTGGGGTTTCAGCGCTTGCGATGTCAATGCGCGTACATCCTTAGGATTCCCGATTCCCCGATGAGCTCCTAGCGCTTTATCCCTCCAAACTATGTCCGTGGTCCACACGGCCTCTCCTTGTGACCGTAGTCCTATTCCCTGTCGAGATTCGGGGTTCGTGAGTTCTCCAGACGTGATTTTATCGTCACTGAGAATCCTGAAATGTCGATCTCCGATGCACGTGTGAGCTCTCTCCCCCACGTCACCATTTCCTCGTCGTTCTATCGGGTATCGCGAAATCCTGACTTCTAATGCAACAATTCCTTTGTACGCAAAAACCCCGAAATGCCGAACCCCGACTCTTTTAGATCCTCGGACATGCGTCCCCCAAATCGAACAGCTCCGACCATGTCGGGAAATCACGGATTGTGATTCCATTGTGTAAGAGTTTCACGACTCCAGAAACTCCGATATTCCGAACTCTGACTCTCTGGGATCTCTCGCCACGCGTCCTCGCTGATGGATGGTTCAAAACTCCAGTCGAGATATCGCGGATCGCGATCCCCACTTGCGAGCGTTCTATGTCCTCAAAAAACCCGATTTTCCGATTTCACGATGTCATTAAGTCCTAATTAAACATACATTAATTAATTCTTTTAATTAAGGGTTAAGAGTTAAGTTAATTACGTCGCGCTTTCGGAGTTTTCGATACCCAAGTGCATATGTCTTCGGAATTACGAATTTTTCGATACTCCGATTGGCTGACAGCTGGCCCCTCTCACTGGCGCTATCCTCTCTCTCTGATGTGTGATCGGTTGGCCCCACCATCGGGGTTTCGGACTTCGCGATTTCAAAATGCATATATTCCGTATCCACAAAATCCATGATACTTCGATTCCCGATTTTTCGATGGGGCCAAACGCCGATGGTTCTTGATGGTTGCCACATGTCCCACAGATGGATAGCTCTGATTGTATCGGGATTTTCTCTACGAATTTCTCGACCTCTTTCTCACAGAGTTCCCGACTCTTCCTGGACGATGGACACCTTTCCTCCACTCTGACTCTGGTGGTCCCGCACGCTTACGTCACTGTTGGGATATCGCAGATCGCGATTCCTAGCGACGAGGTTTCTTTGTCTTCGAAAACCCCGATTTTCCAATTTTCGACTTCCTGGGACATCCTGACACGTGTCACGCACAATGGTCGGTCCTGATCCTATCGGTAAATCACGTTTTGCGATTCTATTATGCATGAAACCCTTGCTCCCGGGATCTCTGATATCCCGATTCTCCGATGACTGACCTCCTCTTAGGATTTATTGAGTGGCGCTCGGTTGCTGCCACGCGTCCCTCCAACTGACGACCCTGATTACGTCGGGATTTCTCCTCCTGTATCTCTTGAGGAATTAACTCCCTCGCAACTCCTTATAGATCTGACGGCTGTCGGGTTTTTGCCCGAGATCTAACGGCTCAGATCCGTTCTCTTGCGTAATAGACAGCTCTCCTTCGGGATAATCGATTAGTTGCATAAAACATTACGTAGTGTTAAAATTTCTTTCTTGGAAAGGTCAAAATTTGTATGGGTCTATAGTTCTTGGGATTCTTCATTATTTAAAATTTCACTGAGGCTAGTACAGGAAACTAGTTTACACTGTTCCCGCACTTCACAAGTCTTCTAAATTTCATCTTTCCTACTGCGTATTGGCAGTTTTAGTTAAGTTTGAGATGAAGTAGGCCTTTTCAAGGAATTGCAAATGTCCTCTTGCATTTTATATAGTATAATTCATGTAGTTGTTGGATCTTGCCAACTTCAAGCCTTCGATAGAAGCTTCCCTCGACATTTTCATCGATTTCAGGTGTCTATCTTACCCGAAACTTCATTGACAAGTATTGCTCAAAATAAAATTAAGCTACCATCTCTGTTTTTCGTGCTTAATATATTTATCAGGCTGCTTTAAGGGTAGCCATTTTGTGTGAAGTGATCCTTCAAACTATCTGGTTTGTTGCCACTTAATTTAAAGGGCGTTCCTTTAAATATTCAGACTAAGACTGGATTATCCATTTATGATCCAGTTAAAGGGTATTGCCTAAAGCTGTTGCTGGTGATATATATGAGATCATTTGTTTGGATAACTTAGGGTACTACCTAAGTATATTTTCGGATACCGTATCAATCATATTGGGTCAGACTGAACGTGTTTTGTTTGTAGTTTGAGCGTGGTTGGAGTTAACACTCAGGGTTTTGGCCCGTAGGCACAGATTTCGAACTAAGATGCTCTGATACCATATGTAACAACCTTTAATTTCTAAACAACATTGAGTTCATAAGAAATCTATTTTTAAACTGAAACAATAACTTCACAACATAATATTGATATTCATAACAACAACTTTGGTAACTTAGATTTATCAATGAATATTGATTTAATGAGCCAAATGAAATAACTACATAACTTAACAAAGTACCTGGTTCTGATGCTAATTTATGTTGCCTCTTTGCCTTTTTTTGCCTTCCTTCTCCTTGATACACGGATCAATCCTACCACAAACAAGAAAATAACTGCCCAAAACTGTTGTCCTCCCTGCCAACTAGGAAAACTACCTAGCTCCAGGATATCTACGGATATCCTGGCCCTCCATGCCCAAAACCTCCAACAACTTGGTGCCTCCATTGATCAAAAGCCACCGTCTCGAACTACTGTGCTCACAACAAAATGTCATAGTCCTCCGAAAATCCTCCTCCGTTTAATCCCCCCCTCTGTCAACCTTTCCCCCTTTCCTTATTCCTCCTTCGCCGACTCGGGCAGTTACTCCTCCAACCACCCTCCGTGTCTGTCCCTTCTCCCTCCTTAAATGTTTTATCTTCTCGGGATTCATAAGCTCCCTCTCTGCATACGCAACCATTTTTATAACATTTTTCATTGATTTCTTAAATTTATTTCTCAGGTCATTAAATGTGATCCGTAGTTAAATTATTACTTAGTTAACCACAATTATCTCTTTAATAAATTTTACTTTGTAATCTTTAAGCATTTATCCAATTAGGGTCGTTACAATTTTTACTGTTATATTCTTTATATATTTCCTTCATAAATTCTCCATATGTCAAATCATAAATGTTCCTCATATATTCTTGGCAAAATCATGGATATCCTCATACCTTCAACATTGGCATTTTTACTATGATATTCTTATATTTTCTACATTGTGGAAGGACCGTGCCTAGGTATCTTCCTTGGCTTCATTATCAAATTTAACAAGGACCAATATATATATATATTTCATGTGTATGTTTAAATTCCAATCTTGATATTTATTTTCAATCAAACTTTGAATTCAATAATGAAACCAGCAAGCTATTTCCCAAGGTTGAGTAAAGCTCGCCCAATCCATTTATGGACAATCATTGAATTTTCGAAAAAGCATTTCTTGTTGTGGTTTGGGTTTATTTGGATTGTGAAGGAAAGGATTTCAACTATACAAAAAGGAAAAATATTTTGAAGTGACTGGAGAATTTTCTCTGATATGCATAGCTACTACAAGAGAAACAACCACTAGTGAAAGAAACAAAACATAGACAAAAATAGTTACAATTCCGATAATATCTAAACTAGAATTTGAGTGTAGGGAATTCATAATAATCAACGATTTTTAATGGACAACGATTTTTGGACAGCTATTTTTAAACTAACAAATAATGGGGTGGCAGTGAATTAAAATATGGTAGTGATTAATTAAGGACAACGTTGGCGGATTGAACAAAATAAATGATCGATGTGCTCTGAATTGGCAATTTTAAATATTTTGAGATTTTTCGTTATAATAGCTTTAATTGCTTTTTACAACAAATTTTATTTGATTGATGATGATTATGGTGATTACCTCTTATAATAGTTTAATCATCCTTACAACAATTGAATTATTTTAATCATGATTATAGAGATGATTTTGTTGAATAGTATAACTGTTCCTACAACAACTTTTATAGTTTTATTTGTGATTATCGCACGTTTTGAAACCTACTTTAGTGCTTGTGGTAGGTTTACACACTAGTGTGAGTGTTATGAATTCTCACCAACATGAGAATATGGTTTATGCACACATAATAAATGCCTAAAACTCCAACTGGTGGGGTGAAGGTTTCAAATTATTTATGTTTGCACTTGGGTTCCTAGTGCGCTTGTCACAATGCGGCACCATGATTCCTTAACATTGGATCATCATGCTCTTGGTAGATAAGTGATTTTGATAACCTGTCTTGGGTCATGAGCCTCTAGATGAGGAAGATGTTTTCATTGTAATTGATGTTGTACATGTTTTATAACGCTTAAGGTGATTGGTTCCTTGCCCGCTGTAAGGGTTCTAGTCATCAGTGTCATTGATGCGGGTTGCATTGGGTTGATTTCTATGTTTTCAATAAGGGTAGTCGTGTTTTTTGTCTAATTTATTATCGCATGATTCGTCTAGTTGCATGAGGTGCTAGTATGCTGGGTCATTATTGTTTGTTGCCTGATTTGCATGTGTTTTTTCCATCATCAAGTTGTGCTGATTAATTGTTGTCGTTGTTTATTTCCTGCCTTAAACAAAAAGTGTGCATATATATATATATATATATATATATATATATATATATATATATATATATATATATATTTCACTTGCTGGTGCTGCATGTAGTCGTAACGACAGGGGTCCTTACAACGTGTGTAAGTTTGAAGATTTGTTTCTTTGACTTTTGAATCTCCTTCATAAATAATTTGAAGTTTGTCCCAAATCTCTTTAGAGGATTTTCAATGTACAACTTTGGTATATAACAATTCACCAAGACCATTCAAAAGTGCATTTGTGGATTTGGAATTATTTTGACTGAGTTTAATTTCTTTTTCACTTGTTGGCAGAACTGTTGGTTCTTTGTATCCATCTACTACATATTTCCAAAGTTGAAATCCCTATGCATGTATATATGTTTTCATCCTTCTTCTCCAGAATGCATATTTATGTCAATCAAACTGTGGTATTCCATTTTTATACATGTTGTTTCTCTCCATGATCTACCTTTTAGTGGTTAAACTGATTCTTCAAGGAACTTGCTCTAATACCAATTATTGGATTACTGAGAGGGGGTGTGAATCAGTAACAGAGAAATTTAATACGTTTAACCACAAAATTCAAGTGTTATATTAATGTAGCATTATCATCCAATAGTTGCAGAGTAAATAAACAATGAAAAAATGAGCAATCAAACACATACACAATACACCAATGTTTTTACATGAAAACCCAAAGCGGGAGAAAACCAAAAAATGATTTTTATTATATGTCTTTAAGAATTACATTCACTGGAAGAACCAACTTTCTTTGTTTTTGAGTTGCAATTGGAAGGAGGCTCCAACCCCCTAGTTTCTCAGGATTCAACCTAAGGGAAGCTCCAACTCCCCAATTCTCTGGCTATAGCTAGAGGGAGGCTATAATTACCTATGTTATCTAGCTACAACCGGAAGGTGGCTACAACCACCTGTCATTTCCCCGTCCAACCTCCCTGAAATATAAGTAGAATGATGGAACCTCTGTCACATTATCATAGTGAGATATACTATTGTAAACCTATACCATTCAACCTACACAAAAGAACCTATATAATAATGTGAAATCAACCTGTACCATAAATAAGTGCATGAACCATGCACTAACCTCTACCTCAAACTCTGCCATAAATAGGTGCATCAACTATGCACGAACATGTACCTCAACCTGTACCATCAACAAGTGCATCAACCATGCACCAACCTGTAGTTGAACCTGTACCATCAACGAGTGCATCAACCATGCACCAAATATGTACCAATCATGCATCAAATACACATAAACTATGACTCATCAATATGTACCAAAATCATCAACTATACACCTCATGTATGTTCCAACTCATCAACTATACACCTCATGTATATGGAAACTCATCAACTACTTGCCTCAGCCATGTACCCAACATGTACCTCAACCAAAAAACCTCATCAATTTCATCATCCAAATCTGATTTGTAACTCTGTAATAGACCTGGTGAATATGATCACATACCTACAAACCTTCCCCAACTTTAACAACAAGAGAGTAGCATTTTCATCAAACTTTACGTTAGTCTCACATGACTAATTTTGGATTAGTCAACAACCCTAAACTGAAATAATCATAACTATGTACCTGTAATGAATAAAGATATGAAAATAGTACACAATTTTCATCAATGTATTTTATGCAATTCCTCTAGGTTTCACGACTTGGAACCTCTCAGAAAAGGAGTTATAACAAAAATGGCATACCTTGTTGAATTATGGATTATTCTAGAGAGTGAAATTGTAGAGCCTTCCCGGCATGGAATATTTGTTGTATGGATCTGCAAATGGTACAAAGAATACTGCAGATTGTACTCTAACCAATACATTTTGTCTTACTGAATTTGGATATGTTATGACATTTTTGCCCGAAACACCTATTTAAGACTAGTTTCAGGACTAGCCACAAACCCTATTTTCGATGGAGTGTAAATCAAAAAATACAACGGGCCACAAGATGAAATATTTATCAAAGATACTTGAATATGTTTCCTCAGCGAATACCATATTTCACAGTTTGAATCATTCTAGAAAAAACATTATTGCAAAAATGGTGGGATGACCTATAAATAACATACCTTAGAAAGCATCATCAAAAGAATTTCTCCTCCCTTGAATTTCAGCCTTATTTACTTCACCTTCCCTCTGAAAATTGCCTTAGATATCCTTTGGTTACCTCAGTCACTTGTAGATATTCAATATGCTAAAGAAGGATTAAATTAGAGACCCTTTCCTCTTCTATATACTTTTCTGTAGCTTTCTCAAGGGGTTACCTTCTAACCCACTTCTAACCACTTGTCCACTTAGTAATTTATCCACTAAATTTATTATTTAAATAATTTATTTTGTATCCACTTTGAATTATAGTACACTCATCACTTTACTTTATTATTTAAATAATTTCTTCTTTGCAACCACTTTGACTACTTGACCTTTTGGAGCTTCTACATGACTCATGAGGGTTCTCCAACTTCACATGTCTATAACTCTCTAACCGTGAGGATTTATGTGACGTTGCACATACCACCGGAAATGACATGACATGTACTATCCATCTAGAATATTATTACCTTCAGATATATTAAAACTGATTCCATTATACATCAAACAAACTTGGGTCCATTACCCAAACCTTTGTGCTACTAGAATTCACTACCAGACTTTCTTCAAGGGTTGATATCAATGACAACCAACCAAAATAGCCAACAATAGGTGAAGTGGAACCACATGGGTGGAACACGGAAGTAAGGTGGCCTTTTTCCAATGATGTATGGAAAACTTCATAAATCCATAACCTTTTATCCAAAGCTCCATTTTGGGCATAATTATAGTCATTGTAAATCTCGTAACGAGTTGAGGATGATGATTTCCTTTAGAAGAGACTTAGAGATGTTTAAGGAAAAAGTGAAATTTTAATACCGCATCCCTTAAAATTGAATTAGGGGGTTGGATGTCTTATAGAGTGGTATCATAGCAAGAAACAACACTTGGCCACCTTAGGCTCATGAAAGAGTCAAAAAAAAATTCTTAGAATTTTTTTTAACGGGGAGGGCACCCTACCCTACCTTATTCATAAGAGCCTATTAAAACTTTAATATTGAGAAGAGGTTCGAGACATTATATTGATTTTACATGTTAAATATTAACTACATACTATTGTTATGTGCTAAATGATTAAGTTTATTTCACTTTACAAATTTACATGTGTTGTTCATAAAATAGTGGATAATTAACTAACAGGAAATGTTGTTATCAACACTTTACCAATGAGTGCACAAAAATAAAAACTACAACATAAAGAATGGTGACACATCATGAGATGGGAGAGATATACCATAATAGAGAAGAAGAATCTCATGAGAGGAGAGTGGTGGATTAAGATGAAACTATAACAAGCCTCATGGAAGAATTAAAAATATTTAAAGCATACAATGAGAGGCTTATAAAGGAACAAGGAAAACAAATTGAAATAAATGAAATTTTCTTGCAAATCTTTTTAGATACAGAGGTAGTTGCAACATGCACCAACAACTAGTAATGTGGACAAACACCAGTCCAAGAAAATCTAGAGTCCACCTCAGATACAAAAACATGGCCTTGAAAGTAGAAACACAAGAAGAAACACCACAAAGAAGGCCCAACATAGATTCAAGAGGCATGTTAACATCAAGGAATCATCTGGAGAATCCTCTAGTGACATATCTGATAGCTCCAAGGAATTTTCCAACAGTGAGATTAGTTCACATTTGCAGAGAATAAGAAAGCGAAAGAAACATTCCAAGAGCCATGACCTTGAAGATTTTAAGAAATCCAATCCACCCACTTTTGATGGGGAGATTAAAAAGGGGGAAGAAGTAGAATCTTGGTTACTTAGCCTAAACAAGTACTTTAGAGTCAACAATTACGTTGAAAATATAAAGGCTCGAATAACCATTTTCAACTTGAATGGAAAGGCCTTTATTTGGTACTAGGACCTTAGGAATGTAAAGGGAATCCATGATAAAGAGTTGTTGTGGAGGCAGTTTGAGAAATAATTTAAGAAAAAGTACCTATATGAAAGGTACTATGATGAAAATACTAAGGAATTATATGAACTCAAGATAGGACATCTCACCATAGATGAATATGTCAACAAATTTCTTGAGTTGATTAGCTATGTTCCCTATATAATGGATGAAAAGGTGAAGATACAAATATTCATGAATGGGATGCCTTAATCCTTCTGAGAAAGAATTGAGTTTGATGAACCTAATACATTAGAATACACTATTATGAAATCACAATACTACTATGAGAAACTCTAGAACAAGGTAGAACCTCATAAGGATTGGAAGAAAAAGGGTAATTTGGGATTCAAGAAGAAGGGGTTTAAATCATCAAGATTTATGAATCATGGGAAATGATCTAAGATGAGTCTTCCTACTAAGAGTGTGTACAAACAAAATTTTCCATATTAGAGTGGAAATAAACCCTTTGGATGATCCCTAGGAAAGACTGAGAATACAAAGAGAGAACCCTTGAAATGTTGGGGACATGGGGAAGAAAATTTGCTAGGAGACTGCCCTCATCAGAAGGAGGACAATAGGATGGTCTAGAACATCCATGAAGATACCACAATCAATGATGTGGCTAGGATAATTCCATAAATTTATGCAACCCTATATAATATACAAGAATACCACCAATATTCAATAGTGGAGATCGAAGGTATGATTACCAACCATCATGTTTCCATTTTGACTGTCCCGGGTTCTAACTTGAGTTATGTTTCCCCTCAAATTTTTGATAAATGTAAAATTCAAAAAGTAAAACATGATAAATCATGACTGGTACAACTAGCTATTCGAACAAAAATAAAGGTAACAAAGCTCATACCAACATGCCACCTCATTATGAATGGGTTGTCTACCCAAGAAACCCTAAACATACTTTTTTTAGGATATTATGACATGTTGATTGGCCTGGACTGGTTATATTCCCATAAAGAAAAGTTGGACTTTTATAATAAAACATTGGAGTGGTAATATGAGGAAGGGAAGAAACAAACCCTACAAGAAATTCAAGAGTTTGTCTTAGTGAGACAAATATCATCCATTCAAGTGAAGAAGTATTGTAAAAAAAGATGTCCTTTCTATGCAATAAATGTATTGAACTCTGTTGAGGACAATAAACCCAACCTAGAGGACCATACTATATTGAGAGGGTATAAATATGTGTTTCTAGAAGAGGTACCATGTCTACCTCCAAGAAGAGAGATTGATTTCTAGATAGAACTTATACTAGGAGCGATGCCAATGTCTAGAGAACCTTATAGAATGAGTACACCAAAAATAGTTGAGCTCAAATTATAGTTGAAGGAGATGTTGAAAAAGGGTTACATTCAAATTAGTGTGTCTCCTTGGGGAGCATCATCCTTTTTTGTGAAGAATAATGATAGAACACTCAGGTTTTGCATAGACTATATGTAACTCAACAATATGACAATTAAGAATAAGTATCCCTTGCCAAGTATTGATGACTTATTTGACTAGTTATGGGGTGCTACAATTTTATCCAAGATTGAATTTAGGTCTAGATACCATCAAGTCCATATTAGGGATGAATACATCCACAAAACAACCTTTATGACAAGGTATGGGCACTATGAATTTGTGTTGGTACCATTTGGGCTTATAAATGCATTGACCACCTTTATGTGCTTGATGAATAATGTGCTCAATGCAATTTTGGATATATTTGTATTGGTGTTCATTGATAAAATATTAATCTATTATAAAAACAAGGAATATCATGAAGAGCACCTAAAATTAGTTCTTGAAGAGCCGAGGGAGAATAATCTCTATGCGAAATTTAGTAATTGTGACTTTTTCCAAAAATATGTCCATTACTTAGGCCATGTTATCTTTGAAGAATGAGTGGCAATTGATCCTGGAAAGACCAATGCCATTATGGAATTGCCTACAATAGAAGATGTAGCAGATATTAGATCCTTTATGGGCCTAGCAGGATACTATAGAAGTTTCATAAAGGGGTTTTCTAATATTGGTTATCCAATCACCTCCCTTCAGAAAAAGGGAATTAAATTTGTTTTGAAAATAGTGCACGAGGTTAGGTTTTAGTAGATGAAACAAGTTTTAACAAATCCACCTATGCTTAAAATTGCAAAACCAAAAATGAACTTCCTTGTGTGTACAAATTATTGCAAGGAAGGACTCAGAGGAGTCCTTATGCAAGAGGGACATGTGATTTGTTACGAGTCTAGAAAATTGAATGAACATGAAATTGATTATGTGATATATGACTTGGAATTAGCAAACATAGTACACGCTTTGAAAATATGGCGGCATTACCTCCAAGGAAGAAAATATTTGTTGATGATAGACCATAGTGGGATGAGATATTTGCTTGACCAACCCAAAATTAATGCTAGGAAAGCTAGGTGGATGTCTCTCGTTAGTGAATTTGATTTTGAAATCAAACACATTAAGGGAAAATAAAATAGGGTGGTTGATGCCCTTAGTAGAGGTATGATATTGATTCACATGGAAGATATAAGAACCTATGAATCAAACATCAAGGAAAGGGTTACAAGTGCACAATAAAAAGATGAGTTTTTCAAAACTCTAAAGGCATATCTAGAGAAAGATCCCATGGGGATGAAATATGATGGTTATCAGCTGTTGAATGATGGTCTTCTAAAATAAAAAGTTTGGTTGTATCTATCAAATTGCGATGACTTGAATAGGTTCATAATATATGAACTACATAAAATACCTTATACTAGCCATCTCAGTTATCCAAAACTGATCACAACCACTAAGAAATTGTTTTATTGGCCATGAATGAAAAATGACATATTTGACTACTTAGCTAAATGTTTAGAATTACAATAGGTTAAGGTGGAGCATAAGAATCCAACATGGTTGTTTCAACCCATGCTAATCCCCGAATGGAAATGGGAAACCATCTCCATGGATTTTATCATAGGATTTCCTAAATCAACCAAACAAAATGATACCATTATGGTAGTTGTGGATAACTTGAGAAAGGATGATCACTTTATCCCTATAAAATCAAATTGTAAGAAAATTGATATTGCCAACATTTTTATGAAATAAATATTTAGGTTGCATGACATACCTAAGGAAATCATATCAGACAAAGGTAAAAAATTCACTTCAAAATTTTGGAAGTCTCAGTTTGTTGGTTTTGGAACTAAATTATTATTTGGTATAACCTACCACCCTAAAACTAATGGGTAGAAAAATAGGTTGAACTAGGTATTAGAGTACATGTTAAAGACGCATCTGATGCATCATCTTAAGAAATGGGAAGAATACCTACCACTGGTAGAACTTTCCTACAACAATGGATATCAGAAGTAATTGAAAATGAGTCATTTTGAGGCTCTTTATGGTAGACAATACAATATTCCAATTAGTTGGGACAACCTAGTGGACATAATCACACTTGGGCCAGATATGCTAAAGTAAATGGAATATCAAGTAATTCAAAAGAAATAAAATATTAAAGTGGCATAGGACAAGGAAAAAATCTATGTATAAAGGAATAAAGAGCTCAAAGTAGGAGATCATGTGTATCTTCAAATTAGACCTAGAATAAGTTCATTGAGAATGGGAACTTGTGCCAATATGACACCTTGATTTTGTGGACCCTTTAAAATTCAACCTTATATCAATGCATGGATTTCTAATCCTGCACATGCTCATATTTTAGGAGGTTGAATTGTGTTAAGTCTCAAGCACCTTCACGATGTGAAATAATTGTCATCCCTTGATATTTCCTCCATGAATTTGATCTGATGAGTCATGTTCAATCAATGATTTATGATTTTTCTACTGCAATCCAACAATCATGGCTTGATTAACCATTGGATGGACAAATGATGTTATCCAAAATTTATAATGATATTTAAAGGTTCTTTATTGCATTGACTTATAACTCAATAGTCATCATTATTCAATAGAATGATTTGAGGGCTCCTGTACCTTCCCTTCAAATTATGGATGGCTTGACTACTTCAGTTTCCCCTACACATGGTTACATAATATTAAAAAAATGAGGATCATTGATACTGTAGTCATAGATGATCATTGAATAAGTCCTTTATTAGAGCATGCACATGAACTCAACATTGGACCTACAACCATATGGTTTTTTAATAAATAGAAACTACGCACCCCATTAACACATGCACTTCAAATAATTTCCAGAATGCAACATGAAATGAACCTACAATTAATCACTTATAGATTATACATAGCTTACACAATGAAAAACAATGATTTCATCAATAATACTCAAATGGAGTATTCCTTTCATTAATCATACATACATTGTACATATATTTACATAAGGCTTGTAATTCCTTTCCTAGTATGATTTTAACTCAATAGGAATACTTATCTTTACTTGGCCTAATTATCTCTAAAATCGTCAATTTCCCTCTAGCTTGATCTCTTATTCTGGCCAATCTCCCTTGGTCTGATTTTCTCTTTCACTAACCAACCTTGAATGCCTCTAAGGCTTACAATTTTATACAAAAGGACTCTAAAACCATTTATGGTTCAGATCCACTAGTTACTCAACAACTCCCTAAGGATCCTCTCATATCCATAAGATATTCTTGCAAGCCTAACATTTAGGATTCTCAAATCCTAATGAGATCTACAATTAACCTAATATCTCTCAATTCCTCTCAAATATTGAGATCTCTTCTTAGAAGCAAATATGATTACAATACAATTCACTCATACATTATAGAACTCCTATAAAACTTAAAAAATTAAAATAAAATTCCTTTTAGGCAACCAACTCCCTAGTAAAATGAAACACCCCCTAGGTCTAATAAAATGTACAAGATTTTTAGAGGAAGGTGATCTA
Organism: Picea engelmannii; assembly: GCA_009831015.1. Taxonomy (NCBI): domain Eukaryota; kingdom Viridiplantae; phylum Streptophyta; class Pinopsida; order Pinales; family Pinaceae; genus Picea; species Picea engelmannii. The sequence continues at coordinate 77,918 of ML778928.1, read as the reverse complement.
GAACATATTTGCAGAACAAAATGAGTAGAGATTATTATAAAAATATTCTTAAAAAAAATAACATATATACAATAAAATTGGTTTCTATTCAATAAGGAAATAAGTTGAAACTATAAAATGCAGTGAAAACAAGCTTGCTAGAATGGTGGTGGATTATTTCTCAAAAGATATGTGACGGATGCACTCACTCACAAGAAGATGATTACAATGAGGCTCTGAAGGCGTTTTTTCAATAAACAAAATTGTCAAAAACCCTAGACATCCAAAAACCCTAACCCTAGGGTATGAAGCACCAAAACTCATGTGGGCCCCGTTTGGGTAATTTAGTACATCAATTTCTCGGGGTCATAATTGTTGCATACGATATCTATTTTAGGTGCATGATAGCCCGTTGGAAAGGTCTATCCCAGGACTACACATTTCTCTACTATCAGGGCCCCACAAGTCAGGTACCCAAGAACTAGGGATAAAACTACCAAAATCAATTAGTTGGAATAAGTGGGAGGCCATCGACATCCATATAGATCAATCCTCCCCCATTAGCAATAAATAGTATCCATTGCATTGAGTTCCTACATCAGATGAATTTTTTTTTTCTTAATTTGGCCTCGGATGAGCCACTTTCCTTGGTGCAGGAACTGACCTGCTTTGATAACTTGATAAAGCTGGATCCTTTGTTGGCGAGTTCCCTTGATCTGTTTGTCCACAATCTAATCATTGGATGCCTATTGTATGCAGTCAGGGTTGATCTTTGTTGGTGTCAATAATTTTTTTATCTCTGAGGTGTCCAATAATGGTGGAAAATATGGTTGAACGATATCCATGTTGAACATTGGTTGTAAGCCAAGGAAAGGAGGAATGTTAAGCTTGAAAGCATTATCACCCACATCCTTGGTGATGGTGTACAAACCATAGCGTAGTGGGTGAATCTTTGGATGGGGTCCTGTAAGGTGATCTTTCTAGAAGTGCAACCAAACTTTATCGTTCACATGAAACGTATGTGGCACATAGTGTTGATCATGGTGCTACTTGTACTTGTCATTGGACTTCTATAGGATATCCTGAACCTGTTTGTAGATGTGTTGGATCCACTAAATGAATCTGGTGTGATTTTCAACTTTAGTTGGAGTAGGAGATGATTCGACCGAGGTGACTGCAAGGGGTAGTGCAACATCTATGGGACCCAATGTTTGGAATCCCAATCCCACATGAAAGGGGTTGTGGTCGATTGAGTTGTGCAGGGCTCAATTGTAGCTATGTTGAACATAGGGGAGACTCTCATCCCATGTGTGAGGGTGCTTGGAATTATACATGCACAGGATATGCACAATAATTTGATTTACAACCTTGGTTTTGCCATCCGTATAGGGGTGAAAGGCCATGGATTTGGTGAGCTTGTTGTCCAGCAATGACTAGAGGCTTGACTAGAATGTGCTGAGAAATAAATTTTCCCGATATGATACAATGGTTTTTGGGATTAAAAAATGTACCTAGAATCTTTTGAAGAAGAGCTTGGTAGTGGCCTTTGCTATGATTCTTTTCTTTCAAGCGACCATAATTTCCATCTTAGAAAAGAGTTCCACAGCCACAAAAACAAATTCATTGCCCCACTTGGTGGATGGGAGGCCTGACATGTAGTCAATTGATATGGATTCCCATGGCCTATTAGGAGTACGCAGAGGGGTGTATAGGCCCTATTTCTTAGTGGTCAGTTTGGAAAAAGTGCAGTGCTGACATGATTTTTTGATGACGTAGGCTGACGATCGCTTGCCGACCAGACTCACATGTGAAGTAGATGGGGTCATGCATGACATCATCCCTTCCACATCCTACTAGCACTCCCACTGTGGCTCTGACTGTAGGTTAACGAGTACCTAGTTTGAGAAGACCCACGATGTTGTGAGGGAAGACTGCGACCATCTCTCATGATGATTCTAAGGGGCACGCAATAATGCATGGGCCTTATTCCTTAGAGGCCCTTATTCTCCCACGAGATCACCTAGTGGAGTATTGACTCCAGGGGTTTTTTATGTCTACCAAGTCATTCAAGAGGCGATTTTCACCCTTGGAGCATGTAGTGCGTCCTGAAGGGCACGTCGTGCAAGGAAAACAGAAAGAGGTGAGTCACACCCTTGGAGCACATAGTGCATCCTAAAGGGCACATCACACAAGGAAAACAAAAAGAGTCGAGTGGCACCCTTGGAGCAGGTAGTGCATCCTAAAGGGCACATCGCGCAAGGAAAACAAAAAGTGTTGAGTGTAACCCTTGGATAACGTAGTGCGTCCTGAAGGGCACGTTGCATTCTTAACTGGTAAATGAATAAACGTAGATGACCTTAGAACAAATGATGTCTCAAGTAAGATTTAAAAACAATTTCCCTAATAAAAATGTTGCACACCCTAGGAATTTAAAATCTAGGTGTAAGTGACACTTGTGGTAAAAAATAATGAATCATAATTAAACATGTGACGAGAAGCAGGTATGAAATTCAATTAATTTATTAAAATCAAATTATATTGCAGCATTAAATTTTTAAAAAGGAAATGGTTGTTTTTTTTTCTACATATGCTAACTAAATTTTATTAATTAAAAAGAAAAAGGGGTAAAAGGTGATTTTTCTACACTTGCTAATTTGAGTTTAGTTAAAAAGGGGAAAGAGGAAAACTTAAAAAAAAAACCAGGAAACTAAGGGAAAATGGGGAAACATAAAGAAAAAGGGAAACATAAGGAATCTTGTCTTTAAGAACTTTCTAATTATGAACTCAACTAGGAATTTAGCAAAGACATAAGTCATTTAAAATGTGTAAGGGAATATTGGGACACCAAAGAATGATTTTAGGTGGGTGAGGAAAATGGGAGTAATTAAATAATTAATGAAATTAATTTCTAGTGCAACTAGGGGGATGGGTGGCATGAGTACGGGGGAGGTTTTTTCTGAATTAAATTAATGTAAAATAAATTAAATGGGAGTTTGGGAAATAAATCACTTAGAAACTCTATAAAAAGGATGGAGGAGGAGGGATATGGATCTCATATTTTATGCGTAATGTTACGCTACAATATTTTTCTCTTGACTGAATTATCTCGTGTGAGTTGGTATACCCAACTCAGCTAACAAGTGGTAGCTTGACCTTGCGAGGCGAGCTAGGTGATATTTTTTCTCTGGTAGAGTGTGTGTGGCCCATTTGCAGCTTGGGGGGCTCAGGGGGAAGAAGAGTACTTGTAGCGTTGGCTTGAAGGTACCAGGGAAGTCACATCGGTCGAAAAGTGGGAGCTGGATGGAGCACGTGTGGGAAAGTGACTCAGAGCTGTCACCTTGGGCTACAATACGCATGGGTTTATTTGAATGGTAGATTATTATTTTTCTTGTGCTTTCATTACTATACTTCTATTGTGTAAAGAAATGTGTTTTACTCAATGTTTTTAATAGAGAACTTAAATTCATCATAGCTTTATGCTCACTGCTTTTGAAATGATTTCCTTGGCAACCCAATCCATAATTGCCATGATTTTTCTGTGTGCATGCTTCATCCTTCCGTCCTTATCCCTATATCATCATTCCATTCCTGAGCAGTTGACCAAGAGCTGAATCGACGGTTGTCACTTCATTGTTAATAGACCTATAGATTCTAATGCCCTGATTTTCAGTGCATGGATGATGAGAGAAGGATAATGTTTTCCCAACCATCTACCTTAATTCTCTCTATGTTGATTGATTCATGGTTGAATGATTCTCGTTGCGCCTTCTTGTGATTGAGTAATTCTGCTATTGTTTATGATTCCTCTCCGTGAATAGCTTATTACTCTCTACATTTTTATATTAACTCTGTGTTTTACCATTTTGTTATGACAACGATTTACCATTTTACTTGTCTACGAATTACCCTATGTAAAGTCAACAATTACCCTTTTATTGACTTTGTTTGGACAGTTTTCGATAGTGAAATTTTAGGACAACATTTTATGATTTATATCGAGTCAATATTGCATATTTTTAATAGATTATTACCATCGATATCCCTTACACCATATCAGTGACTGTATATTAGGTGGCAGTGATTTTTCATTCACTGTTTAGGTTTAGTGATTTTTATTCGAAATTAAATGATGGGTAAACAAATGCCTATTCAATGATTTTATACCTGTGGAAGCTAGTTGGTATTCACAGTTTATAATTAGTGATTTTATACTCTCGATTCATACAGTTTTACGCATATCTTTTACTCTGCATTGATCACATATTGACTTTGTTTATTTCCTTTCTCTACATTTTACATTGATTAACTGATTTATATCTTTATTTATTCTGATACGTGTATGGATTGGAACCAATTTCATTTAGTTACAGTCTCTTTCTTCATAGGAAGCAAACTTGATTCAATGATAACAATAATATTTTCAACTCAACAATATAGGATATGTATTAGACTGTGGTATTAACATCTCCAGACCATGATTTGGCATTTATTACACAAAGATTTTCGTAACCTGTAGTTAGTTTCCTTGTTGTGCATTTGGGGATATTCGATTGTGTAGATGGGGGAATTTTAATGACAACGTTTTGTTAACTAGTTCTGACTTCTATTGAATTCTTTCAGTTGACAGATAACAATTGTGGAACAATGTATTCTTTTTGGCTATTTGTGACTACGTTTGAATTTATTTATTGATGGTTAACATTGTATGGAAACATCCATTTTCTTTTACTTATTTTTAACTCAACGATTTTCCAGTTTGCTCTGCGATTCCATGTACTAAGGGACAATGATATATTTCATTTCACTCTACGATTCTTGCATCTTTTACCAGACCGCTCTATCCTTAGTCCTTCTACGACTTCATCCATCTCATGATCTCTTTATCCTTTATACTTTGATTGTGATTTTACGAGTTCCATTGACTGCAAACTTACCTGATTTTATTTTATTTGAGTGCAAATTTCAATGCAATTTTAATGTATATTTTGACTGTGGTTTTACTTGTTCCATTGACTGCAAACTTACATGATTTTACTTTAATTTGAGTGAAAATTCAATGTGATTTTAATATATATATGACTGTGATTTTACCTGTCTCTTGCCTGCAATTTCACAAGATATTCATACTGTGAACTTACACGTTTTTTGAGTGCAATTCTTTATCATATACACATCGATTTTGGCTGGGAAGCATCCCTCATTATTAACATCTAAATTTCTCTTACTATGTATTTATTCAACAATGATTTATATGCATCAAATTAGTAATGGGTAGCGAGTCCTAGATGGGTAGCGATTACTATGCTAACAACCATCCTTTATCACAACAAATCTATTTTTATATCATGTTGCTATGACAACGTTTTGATTCTATATCCTGTTGTATTTACTGGGAAACGATTCATGCATTTATTAGACAAGAGTGATGTATATTAATGAACAATGTACTTGTTGTCAAGTGTAATAGTTCACCTTTACATTTTGACAGTGTATAATTCGACATGGTATATTTATGTTTATGTTAGATAGTGTATTTTTAGACAAGATTAATGTAAAGTGTATGTTTAGACAGATATTTGTTAATGTTAATGGACATTGTTTTTCTTAATGGACAATGTTTACTATTGACAAGCATGTTGATTTTGTTAAGTGAATATTAGTTCACCTTTATGATAACTTGTGATAATAGTAACCACTTTTAATAGTTCACATTCTTGGTCACAGTTCAGACACTTTTATGATAATGATAACATTTCTTTAGTTCAATCCTTCGCACTTAGACACCATGCTGAATGTATAGTGGGTTATGGTTGGATGTTGAAGTCGTTTCATAGCTGGCACAATTTAAATTGAGAAATTCCACATTTCATCTTGTCAACTGTTGCTTGGGTGTGTGCGTATAGTATTCACGCATTTTTGTTAGTTTATCGAGTCTCCTAGCGCGTCGGTTTCATCTTGGGTTAAGGGTATAGGTAGGTTATGTTTCGAAAGGACTAACTTCACGCATATCACCTTTGGACAAAATGATTCCTGATGAGGGGATCACTGCGCACCGTGATGATAGATGCGAACTATGACCTGGGTGGAGTCTGTGCTTCTTGATGTGGGCTTCCATTCATTGTAATTGAATTTGGTGCTTGCTTGTAATTCCTTAACACGTTTTGGTTTTGCGTTCCTAGAGGTTCCAGTTATAGGCTGTCAAGGTCGTTGTGTCAGGAATGTGGATTCTTTTATTTAACTTGTAGGTGTTTTCGTGTTTTTGTTGAGAGGGTAGTCATTTCTATCTATCTTTGATTTTCGCATGGCCCACCTAGTTGCTTGATGTGCTTTTGTGTTGATTTGTTGTGGTATGTTTCTTGATCTGTATGCATGGTGTTTGTCGTCAGATGGTGTGGTTTAACTGTTGTTTCCATTGCCTTCCTTCCTTAAAAAAAATTAAAAATAAAAATTTCCTTCATGTTGAGTCGCATGTAGTCGTAATGATGGGTTCGTTGCAAATAGTTAGAATAAAGCTTTGTAAATATAAGAAAAAAAAATTGTTCAATCTGGAGTAAAAACTAGTAGTACATCATATGTGCAAAGAATTTTTCTTTGAACATTTGTCTGCACCTTTGCATAGGTTTCGTACACATCCATTTTATGTGCAGATGTGTTTTCTTTGACGACTTGTGTGTAACATACCCTTCATTACGACCACGGGCGAAGCAATTTTTTTTTTTGTTTTTTTAGAATTAAGAGGCAAGAAGGAAACTATGAATCCACTCACTGGCACAAGGGAAACTGGGAAAACATGCACAATATAACAAGGAGGAACGACTACCGGCCCGAAGAAACAAGACACTCCTACACGCTAAGGGACAAATTCCCCTTACCGACACAACTACGTTGACGAACAAGAATAGAACCTCAAGGTGCACAAACCAAATACACGAAGGCATTCCACCCATGTGCCCAAGCTACTTACCACACTCGACAACACTCCCTGACACACATCAACTCCAGCCAGGTTTTCATTCGCGTCTATCCCATGGGGCATGCCATGATCCCCTCATCACGAATCATGCCGTCCCCAGGTGATATATGCATCAACAACCTTGGCACCACTCATCCCATCAAGACCAGGGACTCTATATAAATCCGACATGCTAGAAACCAAATACCGAAAGGAAAACCGCACCCATACCCCAACAATAGGTTGAAGAAACACAAGAGGACGAAGACAAGGGATGATGCAAGTCAATACACGACATTGTCCCCGACCCAACCAACCATGTAGTCTGAACCAACTAATGATTACAATCTATTTTAACATGGGTTCCAATCTAAACGGGGCACGTCAAAGTTACAATTAGTCAATAATGCACCCGCTAATTTAATGTTAATATAATTAATCTTTCAAGTCTATGTAATCAATATTAAAACTATAATTATAAATACCATCTAACTAGCCATTAACTGGAATAACAATATTAACAATCTTAGTGTAGGATGCTACCTTTATAACACTTATGAAAAATTTAATCTCAACATGTAATCTAGCTATATTGGTCGAACCAACAATACTAGTTGTCTATTATCATTGAGAAGGAACTACTAACTACTAACATCATTGTAGAAATATAACAAGTCAATTAACATAACAATTACCTAACAATTAAATTAGCAATAACAAGGCAATTCACATGACAATTATCATAACAGGTAATATATCAATAACAAGGTGATTAACATAACAATTAGTATCACAGTAACATGGAAATTACATGACTGTTAACATGACAATTAATAGCACAATAGGAAGGCGATTTACATAACTATTATCATAACAAGTAATAAAGCAATAACAAGACAATTAACAGGTTGTTTAACATAAAAAAATAATACAACAATAACAAGGCAATTTATATGACTGTTACATAACAATTAATATCTCAATAACAAGGTGTTTACATATTGTTAACCATTTAACTTGCTGCGATAATTAATCAATAAGAAGGAATTTGTTGATCATTATCTCACTATAGAAAATAACATGGAAATTAGTATGGCAAATAATATAGCATTTACATTGCAAATTAACATGGCAATTAACAGTAAGAAGGAAACTGCTGACCATTAATATTGCTGTAGCAATTGTTTGGGCAATTAGTATGGCATTTAATATAGCATTTATCATTGCAATTAACATGGTAATTAATATGGCAAGTAACATCACTATGGTAATTAAAGTTTGTCAGTAAGAGCGCTAGTTATACACTCTAAGTGAAGGAGAAAAAAAAGGGACAATACAAACTGCAGAAGGATCAACTCGTGGTCATTAAACAACAACTCAGTCAACATTTAAGGCAATTTCGTGTCCATTCCAGCAAACACAATCATCATTCTAACTAGCAATTTGTGTCCCTTCAACAACGAACTCAGTCAATCAGTTTAAAGGGAAAAACATGGGTATTTTAACAACAATCACTGTCAACTTTTAAAAGAAATAACGTGGACATTTCAACAGAAATCTCAATCAACTTTTAAAAGAAAAAACATGGGCATTCCAACAACAATCTCTGTCAACTTTTAAAATAAAAAACGTGGGCATTTCAATCGCAATATCTATCAACTTTTAAAGCAAAAACATGAGCATTTCAACAACAATCTCTGTCAACTTTTAAAAGAAAAAACATGGGCATTTCAACAACAATCTCTGTCAAATTTTAAAAGAAAAAATGTGGGCATTCAACAACAATATCTGTCAACTTTTAAAATAAAAAACGTGGGCATTTCAACAACAATGTCTATCAACTTTTAAAGAAAAACATGGGCATTTCAACAACAATATCTGTCAACTTTTAAAAGAAAAAATGTGCACACTTCAAGAATAATCTCTGACAACTTTTAAAATAAAAAATGTGGGTATTTCAACGACAATCTCTGTCAACTTTTAAAAGAAAAAACATGGGCACTTCAACGGTAATCTCATACACGTTTTAAATGAAAAAATCATGGTTTCCCTTTTTCATTGCTCGGATGCCAAATGAAAATGCCTACAGGAATGACCAAAATGCCCTTCCCTTACATGGATACCAATTAAAAAAAAGCAGACAGGAATAAAAAATAAAAACGTTTTTCCATTCTAGGATACCAATACAAAAATGCAGACATGGAATCAATTTGTTCTTCCATTGCAAAAATACCAATACAACACAAACATGAATAACAAATAAAAACGTTTTTCCATTTCCAGGATACAAATAAAAAAATGTGGACAGGAAATCAAATCATTTTTCCCTTGCAAGAATACCAATACAACACAAACAACAGTAAGAGAAACACAAGGATCCAATGGGAGAAGTCATTGAAATGATCGCAAGGATTCTAACAGTCAAGGCGCAGAGAAAATCCAACAAGGACACAAGATAATCCATATGCATAGGTCTTTTCTAGATGGCGCAAGTCAAAACAATCAGCCAAGGACCACAACATAGGTAGACGACTGACAGGAATGTCCATCGCTCATCATAAATGCACAGAAAAGTAGGGTGTTGAGATCCATAGGTCTATTAACATCGAAGCAACGACCGCAGATCAGGATCCTTGCCAACTACTCAGGCGAGGAGTGATGAGCTAGCGACAAAAGGAAAAAACAACCACAATCCTCACAAATCAATACACCACAGGGTGTTCAAGACATACCAGGAATTGAAGGCCATGGGAGTCAATCAATCATCGAGCTATAGGCTATGGAAAAATTCAGTAATCAACTAGAATGCTAAGACAATCAATTTACTTACCCAATTAAACGTGCATATCCAACGCATAAATCCTACTACAATCTACCATGCAAAAATAAAGAAAGCGTATCATTTCCTAATCGCCCACTCTGAGTTGATGTGTCACACGCTTTGTGCAAATCCCACTTGTCGACTGACAATACTTCACCGGTACCTCCCAGCCAATGCTAGGGGTACTCTTCTTCATCATTATCCCCCCGAGCCGCAAAGGGGCCACACACACTAACCAAATAATCAACTAGCTCCCATCTCACCTCGCAAGTCCGAGCTACCACTCCTCACCGAGCTGGGTATCCCAACTCCCACAACATAAGTCAGTCAAGTAGATATTTTTGCAACGTAACGTTAAGCAAATATAAGAGATCCATCATCATTTTCCTCCCTCCATTATGTAGAGTTTCGAAGTCCCTTAGTTTCCCAAAAGCCCATTTTATTTAATGTTTAATAAATTAATTCATAATAATCCTCCTCGTACATGTGTCACCCATCCCTTTCATTACTCCAAAAAATAAATTCTTTAATTAATTAATTACCCTTATTTCCCTCACCCACCTAGAGTCACTCTTAGAATCACTCCTAGGTGTCCCCAAATTACCTTACAGGTTTTAATAACTTTCCCTGTTATTAATTTTCTACTTGAGGTTAAAATAGAAAGTTCTTAAATGGTGGATACCTTACTCAGTTGGACTAACTTCTTTTTCTTTTCCCCTTTTCTAGTGTTTCCCCTTTCTTTTATGTTTCCCGCTTTTTTCCTAGGTTCCTATTTATTTTAGATTTCCCTCTTTCCCCTTTTTAATTAAACTCAAAAATGCATGTGTAGAAACTTACCCTTTTTCTTTTTAATGAATAATAAAAAAAAATTTAATTAGCATAATAGTAAAACAATTATTTCCCCTTTTTAAGTTTTATCCAAAAAGATTTTTATAAATCAATTTAATTGCATACCCCCCTTCTTGTGTCAAGATTAATGAAGATTATCATTATTATATATTTTATTTGTATTCATATATATATATATATATATATATATATATATATATATTATTATTATTATTTTTAAAAGATAAAATTTTACCACCAGTATAATTTAAACCTAGAATTTATTTTCCTAGGCTAGGCGACATTTTATTAGGGGAAAAGTTTTAAATATTCATCAACACATTATTTGTCCTAAATCCATCTAGGTTTAGCCAAGTATTAAATAAGCATGCGACATGCCCTTCAGGACGCACTAGGTGCTCCAAGAGTGCCACTCACCTCTTTCTGTTTCTCTCATGTGATGTGCCCTTCAGGAAACACCACGTGATCCAAGGGTGCCACTCGCCTCTTTCCATTTTTCTTGCGTGATGTGCACTTTAGGACGCACCGCATGCTCCAAGGGTGTCACTCGCCTCTTTCCATTTTTCTTGCGCGACGTACCCTTGAGGATACACCATGTGCTCCAAGGGTGCCACTTGCCTCTTGACTGACTTGGTAGGCATCGAAAACTCTTGGAGTCAATACTCTTTTGAGTTATCTTGTGGGAGACTAAGGGCCTCTAAGGAATAAGGCCCCTGCCTTATTGTGCACCCCTTAGAATCATCATGAGAAACTATCGTAGTCTGCCCTCATGACATTTTGGGTCCTCTCGAACTAGGTAATAGTTAACCTACAGTTCGAGCCATGACGAGAGTGATAGTAAGTTGTGGCGAGGTTGTTGTCCACACCTTTCCCTCAACATCTCTAGTAGTCGAGCATGAACCCTCTACTCCAATTATGAGTTTGGTCGGCAAGCTATCGTCAGCCTGCATCATCAATGAATCATGTAAGAAATATATCCATATCATATCATCTAATCAGATGCACTAATATGACATATAAAACAATCAAACCCCATTAGTTCACTCCCCGACGTGATCCAAATTCTAAGGGTTCCATCGATGCCTCTGTATCCTCGAGGTAGGAAATCCTGCACACTCAGTAAAACCGAGTCAATAACACCTATCTATGTCAATGCAACAAAACAACATGTCATCAACCCATGAAGCCTCATAATAAAAATAAAATTTTTTAATAGCATAATAATTTGGATCACTTGAGAGAAAGCGTCTACAAAGACTAAGATCGCTCAGTGTGTAAGAGTGGGATCTTACATAGATCCCCTCTTGGTCTAAATTTCTTCCCGAAGTTTCACAGCATAAGTGCTGAAATAATGTGTATCACAGTATCATAACTCTATTTATCAAACAAAAAATGGAAACTCATGGCGCATATCGTATGCATCCTCCTAGGTCGCCGAGTGCGGACTATAGTTGTCCCACTGGAACTTGAATTTATCTATTGTTCGATGTCATAGCTATCCAATGCAATGATCCAAGAAGCGGATCAGCTCAACCGTGAGTGCCCCCTCGTTCGATACCTGCAAGGAACTGGTGTCAATAACATGTGTAGGAACACTAATATAATGTCTCAAAATAGATACGTGAAAAACATCATGCATATGCCTCAAAGCATCAGGTAAGGCTAGTCGATAGGCCACGGGCCCCTTTCTCTGCACAATCTCGAAAGGTCCCATGAACCTAGGCGAGATTTTACCCTTTCCAAACTTGATCGAACTCTTATCGTACTCCAAACTTGATCAAACTCTTCCTTCATTCCCTTCCAAAAGAATAAGGGTTTAAGTTCCGCCCTCATCTTTGTGACTACCGGGTGATCCATGTAGACTACTCTATGAGCCTCGCTTAGGATCAAGCTTCTCAACTCGTCATTCGGTGGTACATAAATCTGATTTTTAAACTTCAATAATCCATCGTCGTCAAATGTAAATACTTCAAATCTTGGTACCATAATTTTGTTTTGTCCGATAAAACCCTCGACCTATTTGTATCAGTTATCCTCACGTAGTAAAGCTAGAATATTTTCATGTAGATTCGTTTGAAGAGGAAACACCAAAATGATGTGTGGTCCCCGACTCAATGAATCTACCACTCAGTGCAGTGTTCCTTTTATGTAAGTAATCTCCAAGTTGTACTCACTAAGAATATCTGAAGTTGTACTGGATAAGAAGTCGTAATCGCGCATTCAGGTCGCTTTGTGTAAAGATGTGTTGTAGTCCACAATGGTTCATCTTTAGTTCAAGTTTTCATCCAACAAGGTAGTGTCTCTAAACCTTCAAGGCATAAACAATGACTAATTACTCCAAATCATGTGTCACATAGTTCTCCTCATGCCTTCTCAGTTTCCTCGACATGTAAGCGATCACTCGATGGTCTTGCATCAAGACTCCACTTAAGCCTTCCTTGGATGCATCAGTGCATAACAAGAAGTCTATATCCATTTGAGGGACCTTTAGTATTGGTGTTGTTGTCAAAATCTCCTTGAGGCTCCGAAATGATTCCGCGCATTTCTTGGTCCCAAAAAAATTCTTGTTTTTCTTCTGTAATTCCATGATCAGATTTGCTATCTTCGAAAATCCCTCGATGAACTGTCATTAGTATCTTGCTAAACCCATGAATCTATGCACTTTTGGGACATTCGTCGGTGTAATCCATTCCATAATAGCCTCGACCTTTGCGGTATCCATGACGATACCTTCGCCAGAGATGACATGCCCTAAGTAGTGAATCTTTGATTGATAAAATGAGCATTTGGCCAACTTCCCATATAATTTGTGCTCTCATAGACATTGTAGTACCAAGTGAAAGTTATTTTCATGCTCCTCCGTTGTCCGAGAGTAAATCAAAATATCATCAATGAATACTTGGACGAAATTGTCCAAGTACTCGCAGAACACCCTGTTCATCAAAATCATGAATACCCGTGGGGCGTTCGTCAGTCCAAATGATAAAATAGTAAACTCGTAATGTCCAAACCTCATCTTAAAGTTAGTCCAAAACTTGTAATGTCCAAATCAGATTGAGAAAAACAATACGTGGGAGATGGTTCAAAGACCTGAAGGTAAAAACGTCATTGGCTCCAAATGGATCTGTCAGAATAAGTTGAATGAGCAAGGACAAGTTATTAGAAACAACACAAGGTTAGTTTGTAAAGGCTATGCTCAGATAGAAGGACTGGATTTTGGTGAAACATTTTCACCTGTAGCAAGATTAAAATCTATCAGAATGTTTCTTTCCTATGCTTGTCATAAAATGTTTAAATTCTACCAAATGGATGTCAAGTCAGCCTTTCTAAATGGAGATTTAAGTGAAGAAGTCTATATGGAACAACTAGAGGGTTTCAAACTGTTTGATAATACTAACTTAGTATGCAAGATGTAGAAAGATTTATATGGTTTAAAACAATCCCCTCAAGCCTTGTATCATAGACTGGATACGTATCTCAAAGACAAAGGGTTCAAGAAAGGAACAAATGGAAACAAACTGTATATTAAAACAGAGGATAATAATTTGCTCATCGTACTGGTCTATGTAGATGACATCATCTTTGGATGTAATAAGGATTCATTGGTACAATGGTTTTCTTCTGTCATGGAGTCTGAATTTGAAATGTCTATGATAGGAGAACTGTCATTTTTTCTTGGTCTGCAAATTACTCAGAGGCCCGAAGGGATGTTCATTTCTCAAGAAAAATATCTAAGAGAAATGCTGAAAAGGTTTCAAATGGAAGATCCTAAACCTGTGGGTACACCTATGGTAACTGGATGTAAATTAAGAAAAGATGATGTTTCACCTGATGTTGATGAAAGCTCATATCGATCAATGATAGGAAGTATGTTGTACATCACAACATCTTGCCCAGACATAATGCATGCTGTAGGAATGGTAGGAAGATATCAGGCTACACCTAAACAGAGTCATTTGCAAACTTTCAAAAGGATATTCAGGTATTTGAAAAAAACAATGACTTATGGTCTGTGGTATCCCAGAAATCAAAATCTTTAGCTAACTGCTTATTCAGATGCAAATTGGGAAAACTGTGTTGATGAGAGAAAAAGCACCAGTATTGGAGCATTCTTCCTGGGTGACTCCCTAGTAGCCTGGCTTAGTAAAAAACAAGGTTCCATTTCTTTATCAACCACAGAGGTAGATTACATTTCTGCTACTACCTGTTGCACTCAGGTATTATTGATGATTCAAACACTTGCAAACTTGGAGGTAAAATACACTGCACCGATCCCAATTCATTGTGATAACACTAGTGACATCAGTGTGTCTAAAAATCCTGTATTCCACTCCAAGACCAAGCATATTCCCATAAAATATCATTTTCTGAGAGAGAAGGTCTCCAATCATATTGTTCATGTCCATTACATTCCAACCACAGAACAAATTGAAGACATTTTTACTAAACCTCTACCCAAGACACCATTTGAATATCTCAGACAAAAGTTGGGTGTTATCCCATCTCACATGTAAGAAATTCCATCCTGTCAGGGGGAGTCTTGTATTGATTGCATATCTGATACCTCATAAAATTACTACAATATCTCAGGGGGAGTGTGTTTTCTTTTACATTGATGTCAAAGGGGGAGAAAAGGAGTTGTCTAGATTGGATGCTACAATTGGAGGTCCAAACAGATTAGCGCAGTCGTTTAGGGTTGCCATCAATGCCAAAGGGGGATATTGTTGGAAGGTTTACAGTTGGGAGTAAGCTTTTCATTAATGGAAAGAACAATGATGGAAAAGATCAGCATGATCAACAACGCAATGATAATGGAAGAGTAAACTCCATTTTAGAATTTTAGATACCGGGAGTTGAAGTGTCGAAACACTTCACCACCGAAGTGGCGAAATCACAAAGTGGAGTTGAAGCATTGAAACACTTCACCACAGAAGTGGAGAAAGGATAAATGGAGAAATGATCCTAGCTGTTGGATCAAGGTGTGATCTGGGTCGTTAGATCTAGGAGATGAATATGGCAGACCAAATTAGAAAGGACAGTCGTGGACCGTTGGATCAAGAGGACACGCGGCGAAATATCAGAGCTAGTCAAAGACTCCATTTCGGAGTTTCGCGAATTGTGACTTGGAGTGACGAGAATCTCCATCTAAGGATCAGCGAGATGCGAGATCATGAAAATATCAAGACCATTAGATCACCAATAACGAGGACCGTTGATTGAAGCTCCATCTCGGAGTCTCTCTTATCGCGACTTGGAGTGACGAGAATCTCCATCTAAGGAACAACGAGATGAGAGATCGTGAAAAGATCAGGACCGTCAGATCACCAAGAATGTGGAACGTTGATCTGAGCTCCATCGCAGAGCTTTACCTATCACGACTTGGAGTGACGAGAACCTCCATCTTAGGAACAACGATATGAAAAATCACAATTTAATCGTAGCCGTCAGATCAAGGTGTGATCTGGACTGTTGATCCAACTCCATTTTCGAGTTTTGTGAATCGTGACTTGGAGAGGCAAGAAACATAAACACAAGAATGTCAAAATCGCAATATGATCTAAGTTGTTGAATGAAGATCAGATCTGAACCGTCGAATCATAAGACAAGTGGCAAGCGATTGAAATTTTGTTGACTTGGAGAAAACAGAGCATGGTGTGGAAACTCATGAAATATGAAGTGCCTTTTTGGCACAACCTATTGTCACCATCGGTGGTCACGAGAAGGGAAGGAGTCAATTCAGATAAGCTCCATTTCAGGGTTTCGGGGATCGCGACTTGGAGAGTCGAGATGCCTCATCTCCAGATTCACAAAATGCAAAATCGTGAAAGCGCTTTATGCATAAGTGCGTGGTCACAACCATTGGTAACATCAATGGAATATGGAGGAAGAAGCTAAAGGTGCTAAGCTTCACCACAGGGATCCCAAAATGTCGAATTATGAAATGGCGAAACAGGCACAAGATTCGGTATTCTTAATCCAATGGTTCAGGTGAAGTTGAACAAGATCGAAGGGATACTTTTGCACTTCTCAGTGTAATAGCTAAAACAAATGATGATCTTTGCCAGAGGACTCGAAGAGGACTGAGTGTGATCGCCAAAGAAGATGAAGAGTCTCAAGGCTTCTTCCAGTCGATTGAGGATTATTGATATAGGCAATTGAAAGATGGAAGGGGATTGAAGTCTGTAGCTGAAAACAGAAAGGATAAGCTCATCTAAGACAGAGAAGATGAAGAGTCTTGACTGCTAGAAAGGCTGAGGAATCTCATCATGACATCCAGTGATGTTGAGCACATGGGAAAATTTCCATAGAAGATGAAGGGTTACCATGATGATCATACATAGCACTCGATATGTGGAGGGGATGAACGCAGTGTGAGAAAGCAGAGGGATTGCGTGCATTGCATGCACAAGTAACACAAAATCTATAAGTACACCATACATAGAAGAGTTGTGTGCTATTGGTGGAGCTGTGATTGTCATTGTTGAAGGTGATTCATGCGTGAAGAAGGAGGGGAGTGCAGTAGATGAATTGAATAGAAGAGGAACTGTGCAGTGAATGTACATGGCGCATAGAGCATAAAAGGAAGAAGAACAGACAACACAAGTCATGTGTGCAGGAAGGCAATGAGGCAGACAGAGCAACGAAATGTAGCAGAATAGTGATGAGTTTGGTAAGCCATTGTTGAACATTATATCACTATAATGAGTTTTAGTAGAAAAGATTTATAAAACAAGGTGGTAGGGAGGTGTTAGGGAGGACTGTTGTCCTCAGAGGTTCAAGTGGGTGCTTGAACACAGGGAGTTGTAGCTTCCTTCTAGTTGGTTCTAGAGAAACCAGGGAGTTGGTGCTTCCTTCTAGTTGGTGCTAGAGAAACCAGGGAGTTGTAGCTTCCTTCTAGTTGGTGCTAGAGAAACCAGGGAGTTGGTTCTTCCTTCTAGTGGGTGCTAGAGAAAACAAAGATTTGGTGCTCTCAGTAAGCTGTAGCTTGAAAAATAGAGGTTGTATCCTCATAATGAGTTGGTGCTCATATGTATGATAATGTAAAGAATGTAAATAATACTTATCATATAAAGAAGAAGAGGTTTTTACCCTGTATGGGTTTCCTTGGGAAATATATGTCTCTGTGTTTCTCATATATGTGACTGATGTTGAATGTGCCATTGTTTATTTCCTTTCTTTATTGTGATCATCATTGAGTTCCTTGTAAATATTTTAAAAGAAGCATGATTGTTTAAGCATGGCAACAACTGATTCACCCCCCCCCCCCTCTCAGTTGTTCAACAAGGTCTTGAACTCGTTGAGCTGACAACCAATGAATTCCTCAAAAGGTTACCTCTCCTAGAACCATTCCTCAAACAGTTCCCATGACATGTCGTCAACAACCATGTTCAAAAAGTGGCAGGAGCGTCTTTCTCCATAGAAGGGCGCTCCCCTCCAGTTGAAAGGCCACTATATGACCCTTCATGCTTGAGGTCATAATCACAAAGTGTGAATCAAAATTCCTTTCTCTACTACCATGCCTTGATGAAACAGTCATCTGTGACACTCATGGACTCAAGAAATCAACTCTTGAGTTCTCGGTGGATGCTAATGGTATTAGCTAGGGTGCCTTGTGGACCCTCACGGGTACAGGTGCCCCGACCTCATCTCAGTAACGATGGTGAATCAAGGCCCTTGACATTACCTGGGAGGTCCTTGTCATACCATCATCATCCCTTACTACAAGAAAATCCATCCCAAGGACTTTCTCTTCCCCCATGGGGGTTCGACTCCAAGGGTTCAGGAACTTCTCGAGGCATCGCACCTCCTTCCACGGCACCATGTTGTGAACCTCTGAGCATCCTCTAAATGATATCAACGCAACGATTAATACTCATGGTTTTACTGTAGTGGAAAGCCTCATGATCCACAGTCGCAAGTTTGAACCTGCTCTGATACCAAGTGTAACATCCCCTTCATTATGACCACAGGGGAAGGAATTTTGTTTTTTTGTTTTTTTAGAATTAAGAGGTGAGAAGGCAACTACAACTCCACTCACTAGCACAAGGGAAACTAGGAAAACATGCGCAGTATAACAAGGAGGAATGACTACCCACCCAACGCAACAAGACACTCCTACATGTTAAGGGACAACTTCCCCTTCCTGACACAATGAAGTTGACAAACAAGACTAGAACCTCAAGGTGCGCGAACCAAACACACTAAGGCGTTCCACCCATGCACCCAAGCTACTTACCATGCTCAACAACACTCCCTGACATGCACTGACTTTGGCCAGGCTTTCATTCACCACTAATCCATGGGGCATGCCATGATCCCCTCATCAGGAATCATGTCGTCCCCAGGTGATAGACGTGTCTACAACCTTGGCACCACTCATCCTATCAGGACCGGGTACTCTAGATAAATACGACATGCTAGAAAATGAATACCGAAAGGAAAACCACACCCATACAACAAAAACAGGTCGACGAAATGCCAAAGGAAAAAGAGAAGGGATGACACAAGCCAATACACGACATCATCCCTGACCCAACCAATCACCCAGTCTGAACCAGTCAATGATTAAAATGTATTTCAACATGGGTTGCAATCTAAATGGGGAATGTCAAAGTTACAATTAGTCAATAATGCACCCGCTAATTTAACGTTAATATAATTAATCTTGCAAGTCTAAGTAACCAATACTAAAACTATAATTATAAATACCATCTAACTAGTCATTATAAATACAATCTTAATGTAGGATGCTACCATTATAACACTTATGAACAATTTAATCTCAACATGTAGTCTAGATATATTGATCTAACCAACAATACTATTTGTCTATTATCATTGAGAAGGAACTGCTAACTACTAACATCGTTGTAGCAATATACCAAAGTAATTAACATAGCAGTTACCTAACGATTAAATTAGCAATAACAAGGCAATTCACATAATTGTTATCATAACAAGTAATATATCAATAACAAGGCAATTAACATGTTGATTAACATAACAATTAGTATAACAATAACATGGAATTTACATGACTATTAACATGACAATTATTATCGCAATAGGAAGGTGAGTTACATAACTGTTATCATAACAAGTAATAAAGAAATAACAAGGCAGTTAACATGTTGTTTAACATAACAATTAATACAACAATAACAAGGCAATTTATATGACGGTTACATAACAATTCATAGCTCAATAACAAGGTGATTAGATATTGTTAACCATTTAACTCGCTGCGACAAGTAATCAATAAGAATGAATCTGTTGATCATTAACTCACTTTAGCAAATAACATGGCAATTAATATGGAAAATAATATAGCATTTACATTGCAATTTAACATGGCAATTAACAGTAAGAAGGAAACCACTGACCATTAATATTGTTGTAGAAATTGTTCTGCCAATTAATATGGCATTTAATATAGGATTTATCATTGCAATTAACATGGTAATTAATATAGCTAGTAACATCGTTGTGGTAATTAAAGTTTGGCAGTGAGAACATTGGGTATACACTCTAAATGAAGGAGAAAAAAAAGGGACAATTCAAACTGCAAAAGGATCAACTCGTGGTCATTCAAGAGAAACTCAGTCAACATTTAAGGCAATTTCGTGTCCATTCCAGGAAACACAATCATCATTCTAACTAGCAATTTGTGTTCCTTCAACTACGAACTCAGCCAATCAATTTAAAGGCAAAAATCTGGGTATTTGAACAACAATATCTTTCAACTTTTAAGAGAAAATACGTGGGCATTTCAACAACAATCTCAGTCAACTTTTAAAATAAAAACATGGGCATTTAAACAACAATCTCTGTCAACTTTTAAAAGCAAAAACGTGGGCATTTCAACAACAATATCTGTCAACTTTTAAAAGAAAAAATGTGGGCACTTCAACAACAATCTCTGTCAAATTTTAAAATAAAAAACATGGGCATTTCAAGAGCAATCTCTATGAACTTTTAAAAGAAAAAATGTGGGCATTCAATGGAAATCTCTGTCAACTTTTAAAATAAAAAATGTGGGCATTTCAAAAGCAATCCGTGTCAACTTTCAAAGCAAAACGTGGGCACTTCAACAACAATCTCTGTCAACTTTTAAAACAAAAAATGTGGGCACTTCAACAACAATCTTTGTCAACTTTAAAAGAAAAAACGTGGGCATTTCAACGACAATCTCTATCAACTTTTAAAACAAAAAATGTGGGCTCTTCAACGACAATCTCATACACGTTTTAAATGGAAAAGGTTTCCCTTTTTTATTTCTCAGATTCCAAATGCAAACTCCTACAAGAATGATCAAAACGCCCTTCCCTTACTAGGATACCAATTAAAAAAACGTAGACAGTAATAACAAATAAAAACATTTTTCCATTCCGGGATACCAATACAAAAATGGAGACATGAAATCAATTCATTTTTCCATTTCCAGAATACCAATACAATGTAGACAGGAATAACAAATAATTTTTTTTTTTCATTTCTAGGATGCCAATACAAAAATCCAGACAGGAAAAAAAAAAAAAAATCCATTTCTAGAATACCAATACAATGCAGACAACAGTAAGAGAAATGCAAGGATCCAATGGGAGAATTCATTGAAATGAGCATAGGGATTCTAACAGTCAAGGCACAGAGAAAAACCAACAAGGATGTAAGATAATCCATACGCAGAGGTCTTTGCTAGATGGTGCAAGTCAAAACAATCATCCAAGGACCACAACAGAGGTAGAGGACTGACAGGAACATCCTTTGCTCATCATCCATGCACATAAAGGAATTTCATTGAGATCCATAGGTCTATTAACGTTGAAGCGATGACCGTAGATCAAGCTCCTGGCCGACTGCTCAAGTGAGGAGTGATGAGCTAGGGATGAAAGGAAAAAAAAACCACAATCCTTACAAATCAATACACCACAGGGCGGTCAAGACATGTTGGGAATCAAAGGCCATGGGAGTCAATCAATGATCGAGCTATAGGCTATCGAAAAATTCAGTCATGAACTAGGATGCTAAGACAATCAAATTACTTACCCATTTAAACTTGCAGATCCAAAACATATATCCTACTACAATCTACCATGAAAAACTAAAGAAAGTGTATCGTTGCCTGATCGCCCTCTCCGAGTTGATGTCTCATGTGCTTCCTACAACTTTCGCTTTCCGACCGATGAGACTTCACCGGTACCTCCTAGCCAATGCTAGGGGTACTCTTCTTCCCCCTTAGCCCCTCGAGTCGCAAAGGGGACAGACTCACTAACCAAATAATGAGCTAGCTCCTACCTCACCTTGCAAGGTTGAGCTACCACTCCTCACCGAGTTGGGTATCCCAACTCCCACAAGATAAGTCAGTCAAGTATATATTTTTGTAGTGTAACGTTACGCAAACAAAAGAGATCCATCATCATTTTCCTCCGTCCATTATATAGATTTTTGAATTCCCTTACTTTCCCAAAATCGCATTTTATTTAATGTTTAATAAATTAATTCATAATAATCCTCCTCGTACATGTGTAACCCATCCCTTTCATTACTCCAAAAACTAAATTATTTAATTAATTAATTACCCTTATTTCCCTCACCCACCTAGAGTCACTCCTAGAATCGCTCCTAAGTGTCCCCAAATTCCCTTACGGGTTTTAATGACTTTCCCCATTATTAATTTACTAGTTCAGTTTAAAATAGAAAGTTCTTAAATGGTAGGTACCTTAATAAGTTGGACTAAATGCTTTTTCTTTTCCTTTTTTCTATTGTGTCCCCTTTCTTTTATGTTTCCCTCTTTTTTCCTAGTTTTATAATTATTTTAGATTTCCCTCTTTCCCCCTTTTAATTAAACTCGAAAAGACATGTGCAAAAACTTACCCTTTTTCTTTTTAATGAATAATATATATATTTTTAATTAGCATAATAGTAAAACAATTATTTCCACTTTTTAAGTTTTATCCCAAAAGATTTTTATAAATCAATTTAATTTTGTGCGCCCCCTTCTTGTCTCAAGATTAATGAATATTATCATTATTATCTATTATATATATATATATATATATATATATATATATATATATATATATATATATATATATATATATATTTAAATAAAAAGATAGAATTTTACCACCAGTATAATTTAGACCTAGACTTTATTTTCGTAGGCTGGGCGACATTTTATTATGGGAAAAATTTTAAATCTTCGTTAACACTTTATTTTTCCTAAAGCCATCTAGGTTTATCCAAATATTAAATAACCATGCGATGTTCCCTTCAGGACGCACTAGGTGCCCCAAGGGCGCCACTCGCCTCTTTATGTTTCTCTTTCATGACGTGCCCTTCAGGATGCACCACGTGCTCCAAGGGTGCCACATGCCTCTTTCCATTTTTATTGTGTGACGTGCCCTTCAGACACACCACGTGCTCCAAGGTTGTCACTCGCATATTTCCATTTTTCTTACGTGACGTGCCCTTTTGGATGCACTACGTGCTCCAAGGGTGCCACTCGCCCCTTGACTAACCTGGTAGACATAAAAAACACCTGGAGTCAATACTCTGCCAAGTGATCTTGTGGGATACTAAAGGCCTCTAAGGAATAAGGCCCCTACCTTATTGTGCACCCCTTATAATCATCATGAGTGACTATCGCAGTCTTCCCTCATGACATCATGGCTTCTCTCGAACTAGGTAATTGTTAACCTACAGTTCGATCCACGACATGAGTGCTAGTAGGTTGTGGAAGGGATGATGTCCGCACCTCTCCCTCAACATCTCTGGTAGTCAAGAGTGAACCCTCTACTCCACATGTGAGTCTATTCGGCAAGCTATCATTAGCCTATGTCATCAACGAATCATGTCATAAATATATCCATATCATATTGTCCAATCAGATGCAATAATATCACATATCAAACAATCAAACCCCATTATTTCACTCCCCGACTTGATCCAGATTCCAAGGGTTCCATCGATGCCTATGCATCCTCGAGGTCCAAAATCTTGCACACTCAGTAAAACTGAGTCAATATCACCTGTCTATGTCAATTCAGCAAAACAACATGTCATCAACCCATAACACCTCATAATCAAAATCAAATGTTTTAATAGCATAATAATCCAGATCACTTGCGAGCAAGTGTCCTCAAACAATAAGCTCACTCAATGCACAAGAGAGGGATGTTACTTAAACCTCCTCTTGGTCTAAACTTCATCCCAAAGTTTCACAGTATAAGTGCTGAAATAATGTGTATCACAATATCATAAATCTATCTATAAAAGAAAAATGGAAATTGTTGGCACATATCATATGCGTCCTCCTAGGTCGTCGAGTGCAGACTATAGTTGTCCCACTAGACCTTGACATGATCTACTGTTCAACGCCATAGATTTTGAATGCAATGATCCAAGAAGAGGATCAGCTCAGCTGTGAGTGCCCCCTTGTCCGATACCTGCAAGGAAATCATGTCAATAACATGTGTAGGATCACTAATATAATGTCTCAAAAGAGATACGTGAAAAACATCGTGCATACTCCTCAAAGAATCAGGTAAGGCTAGTCAATAGGCCACGAGCCCCTTTATCTCCACAATCTCGAAAGGTCCCACGAACGTAGGAGAGATTTTAGCTCCCTTTCCAAACTTGATCAAATTCTTATGCAGTTTAACCTGCAAGAAGACTCAATCGCCGACCTCGTAACTACAGTCGACACAGTGTGCATCGACATAAATCTTATGTCGATCCTATGCTTCTTTAATCCTTTGTCTTATTTTTTTCATTTGCTCTTCCATTTTTTGGATCACTTCTGGTCCGACCAGGACCCTATCCTCAAGCCGATCCCAACTCAAAGGCATTTGACTCAATTGCCCGTAAAGAAATTCGAAAGGCACCATCTTAATGATGATTTGGTAATTTTTTTTAGAAGCGAATTCCACCAGTGGCAAGAATTCTTCCCAACTCTTTTTTTGGTCCATCACGTACATGCACAACATGTCCTCCAAGGTATAGTTTGTTCATTCGGTTTTCCCATCATTCTCCGGGTGATACGCAGTACTAAAGTTAAGTTGGGTTCCCAAGGCCTCTTGGAAACTAGTCCAAAATTGTCTAGTAAACATCGATCCTTGATTGGATATAATCCTCTTAGGCATGCCATCCAGCCTCACAATCTCACTGATGAAAACTCTAGCTATGTCAGGTGCCTGATATGTTGTATGCATAGGAATAAAGCGAGCACTCTTTGTCAGAGTGTCTACTACTACGAAAATGGAATCGTTTCTCCTTGCCGTCAGTGGTAATCCAACGATAAAATCCATCGAAATAACCTCCCATTTCGATTCTGGAATAGCGTGTGGCTATAGTAATCCTATTGGGTGTCTATGTTCAGCCTTTACCTGTGGACATTCTAGACATTTGGCCACATAGTTGACTATGTCTGCTTTCATTCCCTTCCATAAGAATAAGGGTTTAAGGTCTACCCTCATCTTCATGACTCCCAGGTGAGCCATGTAGACTTCTTTATGAGCCTCGCTTAGGATCAAGCTCCTAAACTCGTCATTCAGTGGTACATAAATTCGATTTTTAAAATTCAATAATCCATTGTCTTCAAATGTAAATCCTTCAAATCTTGGTACCATCATTTTGTTTTGTCTGATAAAACCCTCGACGTCTTTGTACCAGTCATCATCACGTAGTAAATTTAGAATCTTTTCACGTAGATTCATCTGAAGGAGAAACACCAAAAATATGTGTGGTCTCCAACTCAATGCATCTTCCACTCGGTTCATTGTTCCTTTTATGTAAGTAATATCTAAGTCATACTTGCTAAGTAATTCCAACCAACGTCGTTGTCACGCATTCAGGTAGCTTTGCATAAAGATGTGTTGTAGTCCACAGTGGTCCATCTTTAGTTCAAATTTTCATCCAACAAGGTAGTGTCTCTAAATATTCAAGGCATAAACAATGGCTAACAACTCCAAATCATGCATCACATAGTTCTCCTCATGCCTTCTCAGTTTCCTTGAGATGTAAATGATCACTCGATAGTCTTGCATCAAGACTCCGTCTAAGGCTTCCTTGGATGCATCAGTGCATACCAAGAAGTCCACATCTAGGTTAGGGATCTTTAGTATCGGTGTTGTTGTCAACAGCTCCTTGAGCCTCTGGAATGCTTTTGCACATTTCTCAATTCAAACAAAATTCTTGTTTTTCTTCTTCAATTCGATGATCGTATTTGCTATCTTCAAAAATTCCTCGACGAACCATCATTAGTATCCTGCTAAACCCATGAAGCTACGCACTTCCAAGACATTCGTCGGTGCAGGTCATTCCATAAGAGCCTCAACCTTTGCTGGATCCACAGCGATACCTTCACCGGATATGACATGCCCTATGTAGTGAATCTTTGATTGATAAAATGAGAATTTGGACAACTTCACATACAATTTGTGCTCTCGCAGACACTGTAGTACCAAGCGAATGTTCTTTTCATGTTCCTCCATCGTCTGAGAGTAAATCAAAATATAGTCAATGAATACTTGGATGAACTTGTCCAAGTACTCATGGAACACCACATTCATCAAAATCATGAATACCCTTGGGGCGTTCATCATTCCAAATGGTAAAACAGTAAACTCGTAATGTCCAAACCTCATCTTAAAGATGGTATTAGGGACATCATCCTCCTTAATTCATAACTAGTTTTATGTTGATCGCAATTCGATCTTTGAGAACATCGTCGTGCCCTTCATTTGATCGAAAAGATCACCAATCCTCGGCAACAGATACTGATTCTTGATCATTTCCTTGTTCAAATGATGGTAGTCAATGTAGAGCCTCCACGACCCATCATTATTTCTTATGAAAATAACAGGCGCACGCCATGGTGACACACTTGGTTGTATCAGTCCCAGGTCCAACAACTCCTTCAGTTGCATTCTCAACTCCTGTAACTCTAGGGTCGACATCTTATAAGGCGTTCTCACAATCGGTTCAGTCCCCAATTTTAGGTCTATGGTAAACTCCAATTCCCTCTCCGACAACATCCTATATAACTCCTCTAGAAAGATGTCTGCAAACTCTCTCACCACTAAAAGGTGTTCTATACCTTCTTCTTCTCCCTTCTCGTTCAACGCAAGGATTGCATAAATATTTCACCCCTTCTGCAAGATTTTCCGTAGCTGTAAGGAAGAGATGAACCTCAGGTAAATTCCCTGGTTCCGACCTACAATCATGCGTCCTTTTCCCTCATCATCAACCAAGCTCAATCATTTTGTCTTATAGTTGAGTATCCCCTCATGCGATTCCAACACGTCCATACCGATCATGATGTCATAAGATCCAAATATCGTGACATACAGGTTGGAACTGGTGACAAAATCTCCCAAGTTAAAGGTACAACCCGTAACCCTTCCTTCAACCCTATGTTTGGCTCCCGAATCCATATCTACAAATATAAAATCACCATGTTCGACTGTCCTTACCTTAATCCTTTTTAGCATTGCACTAGAATGGAAATTCTCGGTAGCACCAGGATCAATCAAAATACTAAGTGTTTGGTCAACTATGGTACGTGAAGTCTCGAGCATAGTCGAATGGTTCTTTGCCTGATGGTTATTCATCTCTACATGAATCCCATGGGCCTTGCCCAAATCTCCTATGGTAGTGGGTTCGATGGATCTAGATGATCTAGTCCTCTTCACTCGACAGTCGCACTGGAAATGTGGCTCCCCACATTCCAACATACTTTCTTTGGTCTAGTAATCCTGATACCCAAAGTAGAACTCGAATTCTAACGCTAAGGCCAACAAAAAGTTTTTGACCTTAAGTTTCTTGTTAAATGTGTTGAGCATACTGAAGCAGCTCAAAAAATGGGCCTTGTACTTGGGCACCTTGGGGCTAACTTGTCGTAAGGTCTCGAAATCATTGAGTTGACGCCCAAGAAATTCCTCATAAAGTTACCTCTCCTCGAACCGTTCCTCAAATAGTTCCCATGACACGTCATCAATGACCATGTTCAAAAAGTGGTAGGAGCATCTTCTGCCATAGAAGAGTGCTCCCCTTCAGTTGAAAGGCCAACATGGAGCCCTTCATGCTGGAGGTTGTAATCACAAAGTGTGAAGCACAACACCTTGCTCTACTACCATGCCTCGACAACGCAACCGTTCGCGATACTAGTGGACTCAAGAAATCAACTCTCTCGAGTTCTCATTGGATGCTAATGGTATTAGCTAGGGCGCATTGTGGACCCTCATGGGTACAGGTGTCCCGTCCTCATCTCAGTACCGATGGTGAATTAAGGCCCTTGACATTACCTTGGAGGGCCTTGTCAGACCATCAACATCCCTTACTAGAAGCAAATCTATCCCAAGGACTTGTTCCTCCCCCATGGGGATTCGACTCCAAGGGTGCAGGAACTTCTGGAGGCGTCACACCTCCTTCCATGGCACCACGTTGCGAACCTTTGAGTCATCCTCTAAATGCGATCACCACATGGACATGTTAAGGTTTTTAACTAATGCAACGGTTAATACTCATGGTTTTACTATAGTTGAAATACTGGTGATCCAGAGTGGTAGGGTTGAACCTGCTTTGATACCAAGTATAACATCCCCTTCGTTACGGCCATGGGCAAAGATTTTTTTTTTTGTTTTTTTAGAATTAATAAGTAAGAAAGCAACTATGACTCCACTCACTGGCACAAGGGAAACTGAGAAAACATATGCAGTATAACAAGGAGGAATGACTACCCGCTCGATGCAACAAGACACTTCTACACACTAAGGGACAACTTCCCCTTCTCGTCACAATGACGTTATAGAACAAGACTAGAACCTCAAGGCGTATGAACCAAATGCATGAAGGCATTCCAACCATGCACACAAGCTACTTACCACATTCGAAAACACTCCCTGAAACACATCGACTCTAGCCAGGTATTCATTCACCACTATCCCATGGGGCGTTCCATGATCCCCTCATCAGGAATCATGTTGTGCCCAGGTGATAGACCCGTCGACAACATTGGCACCACTCATCCTATCAGGACTGGGGACTCTAGATAAATCTGACGCGGTAGAAACCGAATACCGAAAGGAAAACCACACCCATACCCCAACAACAGGTCGACAAAATGCCAGAGGACGAAGACAAGGGATGACGCAAGCCAATACATGACATCGTCCTCGATCCAATCAATCACCCAGTCTGAACTAGTTAATGATTACAATATATTTTAACATGGGTTCCAATCTAAATGGGGCACGTCAAAGTTATAATTAGTCAATAATGAACCCGCTAATTTAACGTTAATACAATTAATCTTGCAAGTCTAAGTAATCAATACTAAAACTATAATTATAAATACCATCTAACTAGCCATTAACTTGAATAACAATATTAACAATCTTAATGTAAGATGCTACCATTATAACACTTATGAACAATTTAATCTCAACATATAGTCTAGCTATATTGACCAAACCAACAATACTAGCTGTCTATTATCATTGAGAAGGAACTGCTAACTACTAACATCATTGTAGCAATATAACAAGGCAATTAACATAGAAGTTACCTAATGATTAAATTAGCAATAACAAGGCAATTCACATGACTGTTATTAGAACAAGTAATATAGCAATAACAAAGCGATTAACATTATGATTAACATAACAATTAGTATAACAGTAACATGGAATTTACATGACTGTTAACATGACAATTAATAGTGCAATGGCAAGGTGATTTACATAATTGTTATCATAACAAGTAATAAATAAATAACAAGGCGATTAACATGTTGTTTAACATAACAATTAATACAAAAATAACAATGCAATTTATATGACTGTTACATAACAATTAATAGATCAATAACAAGGTGATTACATATTGTTAACCATTTAACTCGTTGCAACAATTAATCAATAAGAAGGAATATGTTGATCATTAACTCACTGTAGCAAATAACATGGCAATTAATATGGCAAATAATATAACATTTACATTGCAATTTAACATGGCGATTAACAGTAAGAAGGAAACTGTTGACCATCAATATTGTTGTAGCAATTGTTCTGGCAACTAATATGGAATTTAATATAGCATTTATCATTGCAATTAACATGGTAATTAATATGGCCAGTAGCATCGTTGTAGTAATTAAAGTTTGGCAGTGAAAAAGCTTCGTATACACTCTAAGTGAAGGAGAAAATAAAGGGACAATACAAACTGTAGAAGGATCAACTCGTGGTCATTCAACAACAACTCAGTCAACATTTAAGGCAATTTCATGTCCATTCTAGCAAACGCAGACATCATTCTAACTAGCAATTTGTGACCCTTGAATAGTGAACTCAGTCAATCAATTTAAAGAAAAAAATGTGGGTATTTCAACAACAATCTCTATCAACTTTTAAAACAAAAAACATGGGCATTTCAGCAACAATGTCAGTCAACTTTTAAAAGAAAAAACGTGGGCATTTCAACAAAAATCTCTGTCAAATTTTAAAAGCAAAAACATGGGTATTTCAATAGGAATCTCTGACAACTTTTAAAAGCAAAAACGTGGGCATTTTAACAACAATCTCTGTCAACTTTTAAAAGAAAAAACATGGGCATTTCAACAGCAATCTCTGTCAACTTTTAAAAGAAAAAACGTGGGCATTCAATGACAATCTCTGTCAACTTTTAAAATAAAAAACGTGGGCATTTCAACAACAATCTCTGTCAACTTTTAAAGAAAAACGTGGGCATTTCAACAACAATCTCTGTCAACTTTTAAAATAAAAAACATGGGCACTTCAATAGCAATCCCTGTCAACTTTTAAAAGCAAAAACATGGGCATTTCAATGGCAATCTCTATCAACTTTTAAAATAAAAAATGTGGGCACTTCAATGGAAATATCAGAGACGTTTTAAATGGAAAAATCGTGGTTTCCCTTTTTCAATGCTCGGATGCCAAATGCAAACGCCTACAGGAACGACCAAAATGCCCTTCCCTTACCAGGTTACCAATTAAAAAAAAGCAGACATGAATAACAAATAAAAATGTTTTTTCATTCTAGGATACCAATACAAAAATGCAGACATGAAATAAATTAGTTTTTCAATTGCCAGAATACCAGTACAACGCATACATGAATAACAATTAAAAACATTTTTCCATTTTCATGATACCAATACAAAAATACGGACATGAAATCAAATCATTTTTCCATTGCCAGAATACCAATACAACGCAAACAACACTAAGATAAACACAAGGATCCAATGGGAGAGGTCATTGAAATGATCGCAGGGATTCTAACAATCAAGGCGCAGAGAAAAACCAACAAGGATGCAAGTTAATCCATACGTAGAGTTCTTTTCTAAATTGCGCAAGTCAAAAACAATCAGCCAAGGACCACAACGGAGGTAGAAATCTGACAGGAACATCCTTCGCTCATCATCCACACACAGAAAAGCAAGGAATTGAGATCCATAGGTATATTAACATTGAAACGAACACCGTGGATCAGGCTCTTGGCTGAGTGCTCAGCCAAGCACTGATAAGCTAGAGACGAAAAGAAAAAAAAACTACAATCCTCACAAATCAATACACCATAGGGTGGTCAAGACATGTCAATAATCGAAGGCCATGGGAGTCAATCAATCATTGAGCTCTAGGCTATGGAAAAATTCAATCATCAACTAGAACGCTAAGAAAATCAATTTACTTACCCAATTAAACCTGCACATCCAAAGCATAAATCCTACTACAATCTACCATGAAAAAATAAATAAAGCGTATCATTTCCTGATTGCCCGCTCTGAGTCGATGTCTCATGCACTCCATGCAATTCTCACTTTTCTACTGACAAGACTTCACTGGTACCTCCCAACCAATGGTAGAGGTACTCTTCTTCCCCCTTAGCCCCCCAAGTCGCAAAGGGGCCACACACACTAACCAGAGAATCACTTAGCTCCCAGCTTGCCTCACAAGGCCGAGCTACCACTCCTCTCTGAGCTAGGTATACGAACTCCCACAAGCTAAGTCATTCAAGTAGAGATTTCTGCAGCGCAACGTCACACAAACAAAAGAAATCCATCATCATTTTCCTCCCTCCATTATATAGAGTTTCTAAGTCCCTTACTTTCCCAAAATCCCATTTTATTTAATGTTTAATAAATTAATTTATAATAATCCTCCTCGTACATGTGTCACCCATCCCTTTCATTACTCCAAAAACTAAATTCTTTAATTAATTAATTACCCTTATTTCCCTCGCCCACCTAGAGTCACTCCTAGAATCACTCCTAGGTGTCCCCAAATTACCTTATAGGTTTTAATGACTTTCCCCATTATTAATTTGCTACTTGAATTTAAAATAGAAAGTTCTTAAATGGTGGATACCTTACTAAGTTGGACTAACTGCTTTTTCTTTTCCCTTTTTCTAGTGTTTCCCCTTTCTTTTATGTTTCCCACTTTATTCCTTTTTTCCTAATTATTTTAGATTTCCCTCTTTCCCATTTTTAATTAAACTCAAAAAGGCATGTGTAGAAACTTACCCTTTCTCTTTTTAATGAATAATTTATATTTTTTTAATTAGCATAATAGTAAAACAATTATTTCCCCTTTTTAAGTTTTATCCCAAAAGATTTTTATAAATCAATTTAATTGCGTACCCCCCCTTCTTGTCTCAAGATTAATGAAGATTATCATTTTTATCTCTCTCTCTCTCTCTCTCTCTCTCTCTCTCTCTATATATATATATATATATTATTTTTATTTATTTATTTAATATTTATATTTGTTTTTTTTTTTTTTTAAAAGATAAAATTTTACCACCTGTATAATTTAGACCTAGACATTATTTTCCCACGCTGGGCGACATTTTATTAAGGGAAAAGTTTTAAATCTTCCTTAACACATTATTTGTCCTAAATCCATCTAGGTTTATCCAAGTATCAAATAACCACGCAACGTTCCCTTTAGGACGCACTAGGTGCTCCAAGGGCGCCACTCACCTCTTTCTATTTCTCTTGCATGATGTGCCCTTTAGGACGCACCACATTCTCCAAGGGTGGCACTCGCCTCTTTCCATTTTTCTTGCACAAGGTGCTCTTCAGGACGCAAAACGTGCTCCAAGGGTGTCACTCGCCTCTTTCCATTTTTCTTGCATGACGTGCCCTTCAAGATGCACTATGTGATCCAAGGGTGCCACTCGCCTCTTGACTGACTTGGTAGACATAAAAAATCCTTGGATTCAATACTCCACTAGGTGATCTTGTGGGATACTAAGGGCCTCTAAGGAATAAGGCCCCTTCCTTATTTTGCGCCACTTAGAATCATCGTGAGTGACTGTCACAGTCTACCCTCACGACATTGTGGGTCCTCTCAAACTAAGTAATCGTTAAACTATAGTTTGAGCCACAACGAGAGTGCTAGTAAGATGTTGCAGGGTTGTTGTCCACACTTCTCCCTCAACATCTCTAGTAGTCGAGTGTGACCCCTCTACTCCACTTATGAGTCTGGTCGAAAATCTATCGTCAGCCTGCATCATCAATGAATCATGTAAGAAATATATCCATTTCATATCATCTAATCAGATGCACTAATATCACATATAAAACAATCAAACACCATTAATTCACTCCCCGATGCGATCCAGAGTCTAAGGGTTCCATCGATGCCTCTGCATCCTTGAGGTATGAAATCTTGCACAATCAGTAAAACCGAGTCAATAGCACCTGTCTATGTCAATGCAACAAAACAACATGTCATCAACCCATAACACCTCATAATAAAAATCAAATGTTTTAATATAATAATAATCCGGATCACCTGAGAGAAAGTGTCCACAAAGAATAAGATCGCTCAGTGTGCAATAGTGGGATGTTACATACACCCCCTCTTGGTATACAGTTCTTCTTGAAGTTTCACTGTATAAGTGCCGAAATAATGTGTATCAGGGTATCATAAGTCTATTTAAAAAAAAAAAATGGAAACTGATGGTGCATATCGTATCTGTCCTCCTAGGTCGTCGAGTGCAGACTATACTTGTCCCACTGGACCTTGAACTGATCTATTGTTAGATGTCATAGTTGTTGAGTGCAATGATCCAAGAAGTGGATCATCTCAGTTGTGAGTTCCCCCTCATCCGATACCTGCAAGGAAATCATTTCAATAAGATGTGTAGGAACATTAATATAATGTCTCAAAACAGACACATGAAAAACTTCATGCATATTCCTGAACGAATCAAGTAAGGCTAGTCGATAGGCCATGAGCCCCTTTCTCTCCATAATCTAGAAAGGTCCCATGAACCTAGGTTAGTTTTTATCTCCCTTTCAAAACTTGATTGAACTCTTATTTGTATTAACCTGCAAGAAGACTCGATCGTCGACCTCATAACTACGGTCGACACGGTGCGCATCAACATAACTCTTCTGCCGATCCTGCGCTTCTTTAATCCTTTTTCTTATTGTTTGCATTTTCTCTTCCATTTCTTGGATCTCTTCTGGTCCCACCAAGACCCTATCCTCAAGTCGGTCCCAACTCAAAGGCGTCTGACATAGTCACCCATAAAGAAACTCGAAAGGCGCCATCTTAATGGTGCTTTGGTAGCTGTTGTTAGAAGTGAATTCCACCAATGGAAAGAATTCTTCCCAATGCTTTTGTTGGTCCATCCCGTACATGTGAAACATGTCCTCCAAGCTCTGGTTCGTTCGTTCGGTATGCCCATTAGTCTCCAGGTGATACGCAGTACTAAAGTTAAGTTGGGCTCCCAAGGCCTCTTGGAAACTAGTCCAAAATCATCCAGTAAACACCGATCCTTGATCAAATATAATCCTCTTAGGCATGCCATGCAACCTCACAATATCACTGATGAGAACTCTATCTATTTTAGGTGCTTGATACGTCGTACGCATAGGAATAAATTGATCACTCTTCGTTAGAGTGTGTTCTACTATGAAAATCGAGTCATGTCTCCTTCTCGTCAATGGAAATCCAACAATAAAATCCATCGAAATAACCTCCCATTTTGATTCTGAAATAGCATGTGGTTGTAGTAATGTTGCTAGGTGTCTATGTTCATCCCTTACCTACAAACATTCTAGACATATGGCCACATAGTTGACTATGTCTTCCTTCATTCCCTTCCAAAAGAATAAGGGTTTAAGGTCTGCCATCATCTTCATGACTCCCAGGTGAGCCATGTAGACTACTCTATGAGCCTCGCTTAGGATCAAGCTCCTCAACTCGTCATTTAGTGGTACATAAATATGATTTTTAAACTTCAATAATCCATCGACGTCAAACATAAATCTGACTGAATGCATCTACCACTCAGTTCATTGTTCCTTTTATGTATGTAATCTCGAAGTTGTACTTGCTAAGAAATTCTAACCAATGTCGTTATTGCACATTCAAGTTGCTTTGTGTAAAGATTTGTTGTAGTCCATAGTGGTCCATCTTTAGTTCAAATTTTCATCCACAAGGTAGTGTCTCTAAACCTTCAAGGCCTAAACAATGTCTAATTACTCCAAATCATGCATCACATACTTCTCCTCATGCCTTCTCAGTTTCCTCAAGGTGTAAGAGATCACTGGATGGTCTTGCATCAAGACTCTGCCTATGCCTTCCTTGGATGTGTCAGTGCATAACAAGACGTTTGTGTCCATGTCAGGGACCTTTAGTATCGGTGTTGTTATCAATATCTCCTTGAGGCCCCGAAACGGTTCTGCGCATTTCTCGGTCACAACAAACTTCTTGTTTTTCTTCTTCAATTATGTGATCGGATTTGCTATCTTCGAAAATCCCTTAATGAATTGTCGATAGTTTCCTTCAAAACCCATGAATCTACACACTTCTAGGAAATTCGTTGATGCATGCCATTCCATAATATCCTTGACCTTTGTGGGATCCACGATGATACCTTTGTCGGAGATGACATGCCCTAAGTAGTGAATCTTTGATTGATAAAATGAACATTTGGACAACTTCCCATACAATTTGTGCTTTCACAGACATTGTAGTACCAAGTGAAAGTTATCGTCATGCTCCTCTGTTGTCCAAGAGTAAATCAAAATATCATCAATGAATACTTGGACGAACTTGTCCAGGTACTCACAAAACACCCCGTTCATCAAACTCATGAATACCCCTGGGGTGTTCGTAAGTCCAAACGGTAAAACAATAAACTTGTAATGTCCAAACCTCATCTTAAAGGCAGTCTTAGGGACGTCATCCTCCTTAATCCATAACTGGTGGTATCCTGATCGCAAGTTGATCTTTGATAACACCATCACACCCTTCATTTGATTGAATAGATCATCAATCCTCGGCAACGGATACTGATTCTTGATTTTTTCCTTGTTCAAATGACGATAGTGAATGCAGAGGATCCACCACCCATCCTTCTTTCGTATGAAAATAACAGGAACACCCCACAGTGACACACTTGGATGTATCAGTCCCAGGTCCAAAAAATCCTTCAGTTGCATTCTCAACTCCTGTAACTTTGGGGTCGACATCTGAAAAGGCGTTCTCTCTATCGGTTCAGTCCTTGATTTTAGGACTATGGTAAACTCCAATTCCCTCTCTGGCGGCATCCCAGGTAAATCCTCCGGAAAGACGTCTGCAAACTCTCTCATCACTGGAAGGTGTTCTATACTTTTTTCTTCTCCCTTCTCATTCAACGCAAGGATCGCATAAATCTTTCACCCCTTGCGCAAGCTCTTTCATAGCTACAAGGAAGAGATTAACCTCAGGGAAATTCCCTGGTTTCGACCTACAATCACAATTCCTTGTCCCTCATCATCGACCAAGCTCATCCATTTTTTCTTACAGTTGAGTATCACCTCATGCGATTCCAACCAGTCCATATCGATCACGACATCATAAGATCCGAAGATCATGATGTACAGGTTGGCCCTGGTGAAACAATCTCTCAAGTTACGGGTACAATCCATAACCCTTCCTTCAACCCTGTATTTTTCTCCCTAAACCATATCTACAAAGCTAAACTCACCCTGTTCGACTGTCCTTACCTTAATCCTTTTTAGCATTGCACGAGAATGGAAACTCTAGGTAGCACCGGGATCAATCAAAATACTAAGTATCTGGTCAACGAAGGTACGTGACATCTCGAGTGCAGTCGACTAGTGCTCTGTCAAGAGGTCATTCACCGCTTCATGAATCTGATGGGCCTTGCTCAAATATCCTATGGTAGTGGGTTCGATTGATCCAGATGATCTTGTCCTCTTCACTGGGAAGTCGCGCTGGAAATCTAGCTCCCTACATTCCAACATACTTTCTTTGGTCCAGTAATCCTGATACCCAAAGTAGAAGCTGAATTTTAACGCTAAGGCCAACACAAACTTGTTGACCTTAAGTTTCTTTCTAAGGGTGCAGAGCATACTGAAGAAACTCAAAAAATGGGCCTCGTACTCAAGCATTATGAGGCTACCTTGTCGTAAGGTCTTGAACTCGTTGAGCTGACACCCACCAAATTTCTTAGAAATTTTCCTCTCCTAGAATCGTTCCTCGAATAGTTCCCATGACATGTCATCGATGACCATGTTCAAAAAGGGGCAGGAGCATCTTCAGCCATAGAAGAGCGCTCCCCTTTAGTTGAAAGGCCACCATGCATCCCTTCATGCTAGAGGTCATAATTGCTAAGTGTGAATCACAACGCCTTTCTCTACTACCATTCCTTGATGACATAGCTGTCCACGACACTCATGGACTCAAGAACTCAACTCTCTCAAGTTCTCAGTGGATGCTAACAGTATTATCTAGGGCACGTTGTGGACCCTCACGAGTATAGGTGACCCGACCTCATCTCAGTACCGATGGTGAATCTAGGCCCTTGAAATTACCTGGGAGGGCCTTATCAGACCGTCATCATCCCTTACTACAAGCAAATCCATCCCAAGGAATTTCTCTTCCCCCATGGGGATTCGACTCGAAGGGTGCAAGAACTTTTGGAGGCATCGTACCTTCTTCCACGTCACCACGTTCTAAACCTCTGAGGCGTCCTCTAAATGCGATCACCACATGGAAACGTTAAGGTTTTTAATTAACCCAAAGATTAATACTGATGTTTTTACTTGATCTAGATGGATATTGGTGGCCACCCAAATTTTCCAACTAGCTGAAGATAGTTTTCTGACAATTTTGGCAATTTTCCGGGGCCATTTTGAGGGCCTAAATGAAGGTTTTTCAGCATCGAGCTCTTCAATTCAAATGAAATGCATGATTGATCCCCCAAAATGAATCCCCTCGATGATACCTTTCCAACGGGCTATCACATGCCCAAAACGAAGATCGTATGCAAATGTTACGACCCCGAGAAGTTGATGTACCCAAATGGGGCCCACATGACTTTTGGCGCTTCGTCTCCTAGGGTTAGGTTTTTGGATGTCTAGGGTTTTTGGCATTATTGTTTATTGTAAAAATTCTTTTAGAGAATCATTGTAATGTTCTTCTTGCGAATGAGCGCATCCGTCACATCTCTTCTTAGAGATAAGCCGCCACCATTCCAGCAAGCATGTTTCTGTTGCATTTTACAGTTTCATCTTATTTCATTATTGAATAGAAAACCAGTTTTATGGTATCTCTATTATTTTGTGCTAAGAATCTATTAATAATCTGTATTCATTTCATTCTTCTCATAAAATTTGGATCATTTGTATCAGAACGGTCTTCTCCTTGTCGTCTTAATGCATGTCCCCAACGAGGTCAGAGTACAAAGAGTTGGGTCTTGAGATTGTTTCTCTTGAGGACAAAATCTCTCGCATGCCCAAGAGACCTCTCATGGTAGGAGAAAAGAAAGATGATGGGACATGATATCCTTTCAAACTGTTGATTGAGGAATCCCTCACGCAACAAAGGAACGAGATGATGGATAGTTTCGCGCAAATCCTTCGGCAACTACCAACAAGTGACCCATATTCTTCAAACAGAGGCGCCACCCCCTTCAAGGTACAAATAAACTTCAATATTCCTATATTTGAAGGTCAGATAAACGTAGATTCTATAGACAAGTGGTTGAATCTACTAGAAGGGTATTTTCCTATCCATAACTTCTCGAATAGATAAAAGATTTCTTTTTCTCTCGTCAAAGCCATTCCCCATGTCAAATATTGGTGGGAAACCTTCTGTGAGCAATAGGAAACAGAGGAAACCTCATTATTTTTAGTCATGGACACCTAGGAATCCTTCAGGGATGCTATTAAGGAACAATACTACCCTGCCATAAGTTATGACGACCTGTATACCAAATGGACCACGCTGCGATAGGAAAGAGACCAAGCAGTGCCAGATTTCACAAATATCTTCCATACCTTGCACACCAAGATGGGTATCAAAGATTCAGAGAGACATTTGGTGCTCAAGTATCGTGGTTCTCTTCATAGAAACATCCATACTGAAATGGAATTTCTGGACATATCATCCTTGGGTGCGGCCTACCGATATGCCATCAAAATTGAGCAGAAGCTCAAACAAAAGACGCAACAATTTGGGCCTGGTAATCCCTCACTACAAAAGCCAGGAAAGGGTGTCCCCAACCCACAGAACAAAGGAAAGAGAAAATTTGGACAGTATCATGACTACAGGTCCAAGACACAAGCAAAGAAGGACACTGGAAAGACAAAGAAAGATACCGGGAAGTGGTGTGATTTCCATAAGAGCCCTTGGCATAACACTGTTGATTGTCGCTCGAAACAGTCACTGGTGGACGAAGTTAAAGCCTATGAATTAGATGCAGATTCTGACTCTGAGCTAGAACCAAAAAGGGGAAGATGGATCATTGACGTAGAACCCAGTTCCACCGTTGCTACCACCAAGCTCCATCCTACTGAACCAGACGAGCTAGAAGAAGGAGAGCGAATTTTCCATTCATAGATGTGGGTAAAAGGAACCCCATTGCACTTCATTTTTTATAGCGGTAGACATAAGAACCTCATCTCAGCAGAGGTCGTCAAGTGGATGGCCCTGCCGACAATGCCGCACCCACAACCTTACACCATCGGATGGCTCTACCAAGGAAGCGATCTCCGTGTCATCCAACAGTGTCGATTGTCATACGATATCAAGCCCTTCAAAGATGAGGTATTGTGTGATGTTGCTCCTCTCGAAGTTTTTGACATTTTTTTGGGCCAACCTTATTTATGGAAATGTCATACTATATATGAGTCTAGGCCTTGTAGTGTTATTAATACTTTGAACAGGAAATTGTACAAGATACCTGAGGCAGTCCCACCTATTGATATTTCCTTGATCTCTGCTAAGAAATGCAGGAAGGTCATCTCTTAGACGGGGAAGTTTGTCTTCTTCGTGATTCACTCTCAGAATAAGCGAAAGATCACAACCACATATAGGGTCTATGTATCCAACCTCTCCACATAGCATAAGAAAGTAGATAAGGTCATGGAAGAATACTTGGATATCTTCTCCTCACCTACAGGGGTACAACTGCACTGCTAGGTCAAACACCCCATCGATCTAACCCTAGGCGAAATGCTTCAGAATGGGATAGTCTATCATTTCTCTTTGTTAGAGAATGAGGAGATCAAGAAACAGATCCAAGAACTGCTCCACAAGGGGCACAGTCTCCCCAGTTCATCACCTTGCGGGAGCCTAATCGTGTTGGTACAAAATAAATATGGAACTTGGCAACTATGTATTGATTACCGGGCTCTGAATAAAATCACAGTCAGAAACCAGTACCCGATTCCACGAATTGACGACCTCCTTGATCAACTCATGGGGGCCAAATACTTGAGTAAGATTGATCTGAAGTCTGCCTACCACCAGGTCCTGATAGAATAGACAGATGTATGGAAGACCATATTCAAGTTAAAGGAAGGCCTTTTTGAATGGTTGGTCATGCCCTTTGGTTTTACAAATGCTCCAACCACTTTCATGAGGATGATGGATGATATCCTGCGACCATTCACCAATACTTTTGTAGTGGTGTATCTGGATGACATTCTAATTTATAGCAAGACTTGGGCCGAACACTTGCAGCATATTCAACAGGTTCTGCACACCCTGCGATAGCACAAGCTATACGCTAACTTGGAAAAATGCTCCTTCAACATGGACAGGGTTCATTACCTAGGCTACATCATTGATCAGCATGGCGTACATGTGGATCCAGCCAAGATCCAAGTCATCCATGACTAGCCAGCCCCAACAACACTCACTAAGCTCCAGAGCTTCTTGGGCCTTGCCAATTTCTATCGCAGGTTTGTGTTGGGATTCTCCCATATTGCATGGGCCCTCAGCCAAATAAACAGGGGTGGTGGTAAGAAAAAATTTGCTTGGGGTTGGTCCCAACAACAAGCGTTCGATGATTTGAAGCAACAATTGTGCTCATCCCCAGTACTTTCACTACCAGACCTGTAACATCCCTTTGAGATCGAGACAAATGCTTCAGACTATGTTGTGGGCACCGTTCTCACTCAGTACAACCACCATGTGGCCTATCATAGTGTGACATTGTTAGATACTGTCCATAAGTACCCTACTTATGACAAAGAAATGTAGTCCATTGTGGAAGCGTACCTCTAGTGGAGACATTACATTCTTGGGAAGGAGACAATCATCCACACTGATCATAAGCCACTACAATTCATGCAGACACAAGGAAAATTGCAGAATGATCGCCATCAAAAGTGGTCCACATACTTGCAACAATTCCACCTCAACATCAAGTATAAATCATGAAGCACCAATCGCGTCGCTGATTGCCTCAACAAACTGCGAGTCGCGACACTCTATGGTGCTAGACTCTTGCAACCATGATACATCTGGATGGCCCCAACTCTATGAGAAAGACCTTGACTTCGCCACCACCTACCAAATGTTGGGTGCGAACGTAGTTGTCGATAATTTCCATCTTCAGGATGGGTTGTTGTGTCGTCTGGGCCATATTTGTGTTTCATCAAGTGAGTGAGCGAAGATGATCTAGGAATCTCACTACAGTTGGGTGGTAAGACACTTCGACATTGAAAAGTTAGTGGCGATGCTACAGAAACATTTCTACTGGCCAAAACTTCAACAGGAGGTCAGCAAGTTATCAGGTCCTGCACTGCCTGTGCTATTGCCAAACTGACCACTAAGAAACAGAGCATGTACACCCCTCTTCCTACTCCTAACAACCCATGGGAATCCATCTCAATGGATTACATTTCGGGCCTCCCATCCACCAAGCGGGTAAATGACTGTGTT
This sequence comes from Picea engelmannii, assembly GCA_009831015.1. NCBI lineage: Eukaryota > Viridiplantae > Streptophyta > Pinopsida > Pinales > Pinaceae > Picea > Picea engelmannii. The sequence goes on along the minus strand of ML778928.1, from coordinate 36,097 downwards.
TTTGTGGTTGTTGATCACTTTTCTAAGATGGCGATTCTGGTTGCCTCCAAGAAGAGCATCACAGCAGAGGCCACTGCCAATCTCTTCTTTCAATGAGTCTGGGTACATTTTGGAATCCCACAAACCATTGTCTCATATCGAGATAGTATATTTCTCAGGAGATTCTAGTCGAGCCTCTGGCCATTGCTGGACACGAAGCTCACCAAATCCACGTCCTTCTACCCCCACACAGATGGCCAAGCTGAGGTTGTAAATTGAATGATTATGCATATCCTTCACATGTATAATTCAAAGAACCCTCGCACATGGGATGAGAGCCTTCTGTATGTCCAAAATAGCTACAATCGAGCTCTGCATAGATCAACTGGCCACAACCCCTTTTAGGTGGGGTTGGGATTCCAACCATTGGGTCCCATAGATGTTGCACTTCCCCTTGCAGTCACCTCGACCGTATCATCTCCTGCTCCAACTGAAGCTGAAAAATCCACCCAATTCATTGAGCAGATCCATTACATCTGCCAACAAGTTCAGGATATCCTACAGAAGTCCAATGACAAGTACAAACAGTTCCATGATCAACATCGGGTGCCACATAAGTTCCAGGTGGGCGAGAAAGTTTGGTTGCACTTGCAGAAAGAACTCCTTACAAGACCCCATTGGAAGCTTCACCCAATCCATTATGGGAAATACACTATCACCAAGGCCGTGGGGAATAATTATTTTGAGCTCAACATTCCTTTTTTCCTTAGCCTACACCCAGTGTTCAACGTGGTTCTTCTTCGCCCTTATTTCCCACCATTATTGGACAGCTCAAAAGTAGAAGAACAAATGACACCAACATATATCAACCCCGACTGCATACAACAGGCATCCAATGATCTGATTGTGGACACACAGATCAAGGGAACTCGACAATAAGCGATCTAACTTTATCGAGTCGTCAAAGCAGGGAAGCTCCTCTAGCAAGGCAAGTGGCTCACCCGGGGCCAAATTCAGTAGAAATTTCCTCATCTAATGGGGGACCTCGACGCAATGGACACCATTGCTTCCTAAGGAGGGAGGATTGATCCAGATGGATATCGGTGGCCACCCACCTTTTCCAACTGGCTCAAGATAGTTTTTTGACAATTTTGGTAGTTTACTATTTTTAGCAGTTTTAACTTCCGGGGCCATTTTGAGGGCCTAAATGAAGGTTTTCCAGGATCAAGCTCCTCAATGATAGCCAAAGGAATGATTGATCCCCCCAAATGAATCCCCTCGATGATACCTTTCCAATGGGCTATCACACGCTAAAATGAAGATCGTATGCAAAATGTATGACCCTGGGGAGTTGATGTACCCAAATGGGGCCCACATGACTTTTGGCGCTTCATCTCCTAGGGTTAGGTTTTTGGATGTATAGGGTTTTTGACATTCTTGTTTACTATAAAAAGGCCTTTAGAGCCTCATTGTAATGTTCTTCTTGCAAATGAGTGCCACCGTTACATCCCTTCTCAAAGATAAGCCGCCACCATTCCAGCAAGCTTGTTTCCGCTGCATTTTATAGTTTCAACTTATTTCATTATTGATTAGAAAACTAGTTTTACTATATCTCTTTTATTTTGTGCTAAGAATTTGTTAATAATCTATATTCATTTTGTTCTGCTCATAAAATCTAGATCATTACTGCAGTGGAAAGCCTCGTGATCCATAGTCATAGGTTTGAACCCGCTCTGATACCAAGTGTAACATCCCCGTCATTACAACCACGAGAGAAGCAATTTTTTTTTGTTTTTTTTATAACTAAGAGGCAAGAAGGAAACTACGACTCCACTCACTGGCACAAGGGAAACTGGGAAAACATGCACAGTATAACAAGGAGGAATGACTACCCGCCCGATGCAACAAGACACTCCTACACGCTAAGGGACAACTTCCCCTTCCCGACATAATGACATTGACGAACAGGACTAGAACCTCAAGGAATGTGAACCAAACACACTAATTCATTCCGCCCATGCACCCAAGCTACTTACCCTGCTCGACAACACTTCCTCACATGCACCGACCTTGGCCAGGTTTTTGTTCATCGCTATCCCATGCGGCGTGCCATGATCCCCTCATCAGGAATCATGTCATCCCTAGGTGATAGATGCGTCGACCACCTTAGCACCACTCATCTTATCAGGACCAGGGACTCTAGATAAATCTGACACACTAGAAACCAAATACCGAAAGGAAAACCACACCCATACCCCAATAACAGGTTGACGAAATGTTATAGGATAAAGACAAGGGATGACACAAGCCAATACACGACATCGTCCCCGACCCAACCAATCACCCATTATGAACCAGTCAATGATTACAATCTATTTTAACATGGGTTGCAATCTAAACGGGGCACGTCAAAGTTACAATTAGTCAATAATGCACCTGCTAATTTAACGCTAATACAATTAATCTTGCAAGTTTAAGTAATCAATACTAAAACTATAATTATAAATACCATCTAACTAGACATTAACTTGAATAACAATATTAACAATCTTAATGTAGGATGCTACCATTATAACACTTATGAACAATTTAATCTCAACATGTAGTGTAGCTATATTGACTGAACCAACAATACTAGTTGTCTATTATCATTGAAAAGGAACTACAAACTACTAACATCGTTGTAGCAATATAACAAGGCAATTCACATAGCAGTTACCTAACGATTAAATTAGCAATAACAAGGAAATTCAGATGACTATTATCATAACAAGTAATATAGCAATAATAAGGCGATTAACATAACAATTAGTAGAACAGTAACATGGCAATTACATGACTATTAACATGACAATTATTAGCACAATAGGAAGTTGATTTACATAACTATTATCATAACAAGTAATAAAGAAATAACAAGGTGATTAACATGTTGTTTAACATAACAATTAACACAACAATAATAAGGCAATTTATATGACTATTACATAACAATTAATAGCTCAATAACAAGGTGATTACATACTGTTAACCATTTAACTTTTTGTGGTGATTAATCAATGAGAAAGAACCTGCTGATCATTAACTCGCTGTAGAAAATAACATGGAAATTAATATGGAAATTAATATAGTATTTACATTGAAATTTAACATGGCAATTAACAGTAAGAAGGAAATCGCTGACCATTAATATTGTTGTAGCAATTGTTCTGGAAATTAATATGGCATTTAATATAGCATTTATCATTGCAATTAACATGGTTATTAATATGGCCAGTAACATCGTTGTGTTAATTAAAGTTTAGCAGTGAGAACGTTTGGTATACACTCTAAGTGAAGGAGAAAAAAAAGGGACAATACAAACTGCAAAAGGATCAACTCGTGATCATTCAACAACAACTCAGTCAAAATGTAAGGCAATTTCATGTCCATTCCAGCAAACACAATCATCATTCTAACTAGCAATTTGTGTCCCTTCAACAATGAACTCAGTCAATCAATCTAAAGGCAAAAATGTGGGTATTTGAACAACAATATCTGTCAACTTTTAAAAGAAAATACGTCGGCATTTCAACAACAATCTTAGTCAAATTTTAAAAGAAAAAACATGGGCATTTCAATAGCAATCTCTGTCAACTTTAAAAAGAAAAAATGTGGGCTTTTCAACAACAATCTCTGTCAACTTTTAAAAGAAAAAACGTGGGCATTTCAACAACAATATCTATCAACTTTTAAAAGAAAAAATGTGGTCATTTCAACAACAATCTCTGTCAAATTTTAAAAGCAAAAACATGGGCATCCAACGAAAATCTCTGTCAACTTTTAAAAGCAAAAACGTTGGCATTTCAAAAGCATTTTGTGTCAACTTTTAAAGAAAAACGTGAACATTTAAACAACAATCTCTGTCAACTTTTAAAAGAAAAAATGTGGGCACTTCAACAACAATCTCTGTCAACTTTTAAAAGCAAAAGCATGGGCATTTCAACGGAAATCTCTATCAACTTTTAAAATAAAAAATGTGGGCACTTCAACGGAAATATCAGACACGTTTTAAATGGAAAAATCATGGTTTCCCTTTTTCATTGCCCGGATGCCAAATGAAAATGCCTACAGGAATGACCAAAACGCCCTTCCCTTACTAGGATACCAATTAAAAAAATGCAGATAGGAATAACAAATAAAAACGTTTTTCCATTCAAGGATACCAATACAAAAATGGAGACATGGAATCAATTATTTTTTCCATTGCCAGAATACCATTACAATGTAGATAGGATTAACAAATAAAAACTTTTTTCCATTTCTAGGATACCAATACAAAAATGCAGATAGGAGATCAAATTGCTTTTCCATTGCTAGAATACCAATACAACATAGACAACAGTAAGAGAAATGCAAGGATCCAATCGGATAAGTCATTGAAATGATTGCAGGGATTCTAACAGTCAAGGCGCAAATAAAAACCAACAAGTACACAAGATAATCCATACGCAGAGGTATTTTCTACATGGCGGAAGTCAAAAAAATCATCCAAGGACCACAACAGAGATAGACGACTGACAAAAATGTCCTTCGCTCATCATCCATGCACAAAAAAGTTGGGCGTTGAGATCCATAGGTCTATTAACGCCGAAGCGACGACCATATATCAGGCTCCTGGCTGATTGCTCAGGCGAGGTCTAATGAGCTAGGGACGAAAGGAAAAAACAACCACAATCCTCACAAATCAATACACCATAGGAAAGTCAAGACATGTCGAGAATCGAAGGCCATGGGAATCAATCAATCATCAAGCTATAGGCTATGGAAAAATTAAATCATCAACTAGAATTCCTAGACAATCAATTTACTTACCCATTTAAACCTTTAGATCCAAAGAATAAATCCTACTACAATCTACCATGAAAAAATAAATAAATTGTATCATTGCCTGATCACTCGCTCTGAGTTGATGTCTCACGCGCTTCGTGCAACTCCCACTTGCCGAATGACGAGACATTATCGGTACCTCCTAGCCAATGCTAGGGGTACTCTTCTTCCCCCTTATCCTCTCGAACCGCAAAGGGGAAACACACACTAACCAGACAATCAACTAGATCCAAGCTCGCCTCGCAAGGCTGAGTTACCACTCCTCACCGAGTTGGGTATCCCAACTCCCACAAGATAAGTCAGTCAAGTAGAGATTTATGCAGTGTAACGTTATCCAAACATAAGAGATCCATCATCATTTTCCTCCATACATTATATAGAGTCTCGAAGTCCCTTACTTTCCCAAAATCCCATTTTATGTAATGTTTAATAAATGAATTCATAATAATCCTCCTCGTACATGTGTCACCCATCCCTTTCATTACTCCAAAAAAACAATTCTTTAATTAATTAATTACCCTTATTTCCCTCACCCACCTAGAGTCACTCCTAGAATCCCTCCTAGGTGTCCCCAAATTCCCTTACATGTTTTAATGACTTTCGCCATTATCAATTTGCTAGTTAAGTTTAAAATAGAAAGTTCTTAAATGGTAGATACCTTAATAAGTTGGACTAACTGCTTTTTCTTTTCCTTTTTTCTAGTTTGTCCCCTTTCTTTTACGTTTCCCTCTTTTTTCCTAGTTTTCTAATTATTTTAGATTTCCCTCTTTCCACTTTTTAATTAAACTCAAAAAGGCATGCGCATAAACTTACCCTTTTTCTTTTTAATGAATAATAATTTTTCTTTTAATTAGCATAATAGTAAAACAATTATTTCCCCTTTTTAAGTTTTATCCCAAAAGATTTTAATAAATCAATTTAATTGTGTACCCCCCCTTCTTGTCTCAATATTAATGAATATTATCATTATTGTCTATTTTATTATATATATATATATATATATATATATATATATATATATTTTATTTTTTTTAAATAAAAAGATAAAATTTTACCACTAGTATAATTTAGACCTAGACTTTATTTTCGTAGGTTGGGCGACATTTTATTAGGGGAAAAGTTATAAATCTTCCTCAACACTTTATTTTTCGTAAAGCCATCTAGGTTTATCCAAGTAATAAATAACCACGCGATGTGCCCTTCAGAATGCACTAGGTGCTCCAAGGGTGGCACTCACCTCTTTATGCTTCTCTTACGTGACGTGCCCTTCAGGGTGCACCACGTGCTCCAAGGGTGCCACATGCCTCTTTCCATTTTTATTGTGTGACATGCCCTTTAGGACACACCACATGCTCCAAGGTTGTCACTCACCTCTTTCCATTTTTCTTGCGCGATGTTCCCTTTAGGATGCACCACATGCTCCAAGGGTGCCACTCACCTCTTGACTAACTTGGTAGACATAAAAAAGCCCTGGAGTCAATACTCTTCTAGGTGATCTTGTGGGAGACTAAGGACCTCTAAGGAATAAGGCCCGTGCCTTATTACGTGCCCCTTAGAATCATCATGAGTGACTATTGCAGTCTTCCCTCACGACATCATGGGTCCTCTAGAACTAGGTAATCATTAACCTACAATTCGAGCCACGACATGAGTGCTATTAGGCTATAGCAGGGTTTCTATCCACACCTCTCCCTCAACATATCTAGTAGTCGAGCGTGACCCATCTACTCCACATGTGAGCCTGGTCGGTAAGCTATCATCAACCAACATCATCAATGAATCATGTAAGAAATATATCCATATCACATCGTCCAATCAGATGCACTAATATCATATATAAAACAATCATACCCCATTAGTTCACTCCCCGACTCGATTCATATTCCAAGGGTTCCATCGATGCCTCTACATCCTCGAGGTCCTAAATCCTGCACACTCAATAAAACTGATCCAATAGCACATGTCTATGTCAATGAAGCAACACAACATGTCATCAACCCATAACACTTCATAATCAAAATAAAATGTTTTAATAGCATAATAATCCATATCACTTGCAAGCAAGTGTCCTCAAAGAATAAGCTCGCTCAATGTGGAAGAGTGGGAAGTTACTTACACCCTCTCTTGGTCTAAAATTCATCCCAAAGTTTCACAGTATAAGTGTCAAAATAATGTGTATCACAGTATCATAAATCTATCTATAAAAAAAATGGAAACTGCTAGAGCATATCATATGCATTCTCCCAGGTCACCAAGTGTGAACTGTAGTTGTCCCACTAGACCTTGACATGATCTACTATTCAACGTCGTAGATTTCAAATGCGATGATCCAAGAAGAGGATCGGCTCAGGCGTGAGAGCCCCCTTCTCTGATACCTGCAAGGAAATCATGTCAATAACATGCGTAGGATCACTAATATAATGTCTCAAAATAGATACGTGAAAAATGTCATGCATACGCCTCAAAGAATCAGGCAAGGCTAGTCGATAGGACATGGGCCCCTTTATCTCCAAAATCTCAGAAGGACCCACAACCCTAGGAGAGAGTTTATCTCCCTTTCCAAACCTGATCAAATTCCTATGTGGTTTCACCCACAAGAAGACTCGATCACTGAGCTCGTAACTACGATCGACACGGTGCGCATTGACATAACTCTTCTGCCGATCCTATGCCTCTTTGATCCTTTCTCTTATTGTTTTCATTTTCTCTTCCATTTTTTGGATCACTTCTTGTCCCACCAGGACCCTATCCTCAAGTCAATCCCAACTCAAAGGTGTCTGACACAGTCGCCCGTAAAGAAACTCGAAAGGCACCATCTTAATGGTGCTTTGGTAACTGTTGTTAGAAGTCAATTCCACCAGTGGCAAGAATTCTTGCCAATGATTTTGTTGGTTCATCATGTACATGCAAAACATTTCCTCCAAGGTCTAGTTCATTCATTTAGTCTGCCCATTAGTCTCCAGGTGATACGTAGTACTGAAGTTAAGTTGGGTTCCCAAGGCCTCTTGGAAACTAGTCCAAAATCGTCCAGTAAACATCGATCCTTGATCGAATATAATCCTCTTAGGCATGCCATGCAGCCTCACAATCTCACTGATGAAAACTCTAGCCATGTCAAGTGCCTGATATGTCATACGCATAGGAATAAAGTGAGAACTCTTTGTTAGAGTGTCTACTACTACGAAAATCGAGTCATGTCTCCTTGCCGTTAGTGGCAATCCAATAATAAAATCCATCGAAATAACCTCCCATTTCGATTCCGAAATAGGATGTGGCTGTAGTAATCCTATTGGGTGTCTATGTTCATCCCTTACCTATGAACATTCTAGACATATGGCCACATACTTGACTATGTCTGCCTTCATTCCCTTCCAGAAGAATAAGGGTTTGGTCTACCCTCATCTTCGTGACTCTCGGGTGAGCCATGTAGACTTCTCTATGAGCCTCTCTTAACTCATCATTCAGTGGTACATAAATCCAATTTTTAAAATTCAATAATCCATCATTGTCAAATGTAAATCCTTCAAATCTTAGTACCATCATTGTGTTTTGTCTGATAAAACCCTCGACCTCTTTGTACCATTCATCGTCACACAGTGAAGTTAGAATATTTCATGTAGATTCATCTGAAGGGGAAACACCGAAAATATGTGTGGTCTCTGACTCGATGCATCTTCCACTCGGTTCACTGTTCCTTTTATGTAAGTAATATTGAAGTCATACTCACTAAGTAATTCTGACCAATGCCATTGTCGTGCATTCAGGTCACTTTGCGTAAAGATGTGTTGTAGTCCACAATGGTCCGTCTTTAGTTCAAATTTTTGTCTAATAAGGTAGTGTCTCTAAACCTTAACAGCATAAACAATGGATAAAAACTCCAAATCATGCATCGCATAGTTCTCCTCATGCCTTCTCAGTTTCCTCGAGATGTAAATGATCATTCAATGGTCTTACATCAAGAATCTGGCTAACCCTTCCTTGGATGCATCAATGCATACCAAGAAGTCTGCGTCTACGTCAGGGACCTTCACGTAGACCCCCTACCTCTGCAGGGTCCACTGACCTCCTAATCTCTAGATCATTCCAATTTCTAAGCCCAAATGGCTCTTTGGGCTCCTGTTGGAACCCTTTGAACAAATCCACAGGTCCCTTTGTCCTCTAGCACAGATCTTGGGAAAATTTGTGTGCACGCCCAACTTTCGGCGCCCTTCTTTGTCCCGAACAATACTCCTTTCACGTTTCAGGATTTCGGGACTCTTGCATGTGAGCTCTCCCAGGCTCCTTGTCCCTTCCAACTCCCAGTTGCCAAAATGTCTAAAAGGGCTTAATGACTCTGGGTCCTCCCTTAGACTCCATATGCTTTTAGGTTTTTGTGTTTAGTGATTTTGTGATTTCGCTAGTCGGGACTCCCTGTCTCATGACTCCTTCACTCTTGAACTCCTGGGTGCTAAAATACCGAAAAGGTCTTACCGGATCAGGCTCGTGCTATTATGGCACCGTCTCCTTTCGATATCTCATGACTTTGTGAGTTAGGACTCCACATCTCCCGACTCTTGGCCTCTCAAACACCCAGATCCCAAAATGCCGAAATGACAGTCCACGACAAAGTGCTATCGAATTTCGCAATTCAGGAAACCACGATGTGAGCATTCCTCCCTGTTCTCTGTCTTTCGAATCCCCGGTTCCAAAAATGCCAAAATCTCTCGCTCTGATAGTTCAATGGCCTAGTCCTCCTAGAACCGAACACTTTTGGGCCTTTTCTCGAAAACTTGACCGCTTTCCACATGTTTTACTTTGGACGATCACGATGCTTTCGAGATCTTTGTTGAGCCCTCTCCCTTGCTTCTACGAGGGTTAAACTGCGTTCTCCTCCTTTCGGATCCGATGGCTATCGGTCCTTTACGCGAGATCTGATGGTCACGATCTGATATTTTGTGAACCTCCTATGTGTGCTTCTCCTATGCATGTATTCGTGATCCAGTGGATCTCGAGCCATTGCACTCCAGATCCAACAGCTGGGGAAATTTTGTGCACCGGGAGTTCACGATACAACAACTCCAAAATACCTTGCTGCACCAAACCCCAAACTCCGAAATGTCAAAATGATTTGACGCCCTAGCCTTTTCAGAGTTTCTCCTCAAAGGTGCAGCCCTCTCAATCCAATGGCCCCTAGCCTTTTCGGAGTTTCGTGAACCGGAAGTTCACGATGTAGTGACTCCCAAAATCACTTCCCATTCTAGACCCTGAACTCTGAAATGCCAAAATGTCGAACTCCTGAGCTTTGTCGACTGTGAAAAATCAAAGAGTTTCTCGACCTTCTGCTCCTTTCTTTTCTTTCTCTGTGTGCAAAGGCATTGTTCCTCCTGATCTTCAAGACTTAGAACAAGTCCACCCTCGTACACTCCTTGTGCTACTGAGTATTTTTATAAACTTGGATCCGAATTATTTCTTGTAAAGAAATTCTTCACGCCCTCCTGGTGTTCTTCGGCTCGATGCACAGCTTGCAGAGCCTTTCTCCACAGAATGTTCAACAACTCTGTGAGTGTCTTCTCTTCGAAACTTCTCTGTTCTTATCAAATCCCGAAAGAGGGTTCTTCTGGATGAACTCTATGCAACTGCTAAATGCCCTCTTGGCAGAGTTTCCACAAAACTTCAGATGTTCTGTCTTCTCGAAACTCGAAATAGAGTTCCTCCTGTGCACTCCTTGCACTCGCTCGATGCCCTCTTGGTGGAGCTCTATAGAACCCTCAGTGATTCTGTTATCTATGTTCCTTCCTCTACAGAGTCTTACCACTAACGTGTCCAACAACCTTGAGGTTTATCCCTGGGTCTAATACTTCCTCTCGTGCGCCCTCTTGGCACAACTCTGTCCAAATTCTGCAGAATTTAGAAGTGCATTCTATGCACTGGCTCAATGCATCCTATGAATTGGCTCAATGCCCTCCTGGTAGAGCCTTTACAATATTTTCAACAATTCTACTTCTCCTCTCTATGCTCTTCTCTGCACAATTTCTCCTTCAAGGTGTTCAACAACCCTCATGATTCTTCCTTGATTCAATGAGTATAGTTGGTGCGCCCTCCTGGCACATCTTTGTCTGAAATTCTGCATAATTTAAAAGTGCACTCCTGCACTGGTTTTCAGAGACCGCAGTACTCTATCACGCACTCTTGCATGAAACCACAAAGAATCCAAACCTGAAATCAAAGAAATATCAGATAGGAAAATCTATCTATCCCCAGTAGATGGAACTTAAGATACATCTACAACATATCATCACACATAAAGACATTCATTCATGAACTCATAAACACATGAACAACAACATGCAGGAAAAAATGATCTGTTTGTATTAATCAAGAATGCCTGATTACAATGTGTTTGAGCTCGGACTGCAACAGAGTCTCAACACTTCTCTTCTCCCTATTCTCTCTTCTCTACCTCTCTATCGACTAACTAATCTTAGATACCAAGAGGTTCTTTTTACAAAGAGGGGCTCCTCGAGCTCTTCCCTCCATCCTCACCAACTCTCATTAATTCACATTCAATTACATTGAATGGTTGTCTAGTCCAAATCAAATCTAGATCTTATCCTTACAACCATTTAAGGCAAACTTTATCTAAAGCTTGCGCACATGCATGGCTTTTGGCTCTTTGGCCTTACACCATTTAATACAATTTCAAAATTTGAAATTTGAAAGTGAGAGGGTTGCACCTTTCCCCTCCATTGAACACGTGTTGGTTGGATTGCACTTGATGACGTGGAGTAATGCTCCTGCATCATACCTTTAGTATCGATGTTGTTTTTAATAGATCCTTGAGCCTCTGAAATGATTCCACACATTTCTCGGTCCAAACAAACTTCTTATTTTTCTTCTGCAATTCTGTGATCGGATTTGCTATCTTCGAAAATCCCTCAATGAACCATCGATAGTATCCTGCTAAACCCATGAAGCTACGCAGTTCCGGGACATTCGACACATACCATTCCATAATATCCTCAACCTTTGCGAGGTCCATGAAGATACCCTCATCGGAGATGACATGCCCTATTTAGGGAATATTCGATTGATAAAATGAGAATTTGGACAACTTCCCATACAATTTTTTCTCTCGAAGACACTGTAGTACCAAGCGCAAGTGCTTGTCATGATCTTCCATTGTCTGAGAGTAAATCAAAATAATGTCAATGAATACTTGGACAAAATTTTCCGTCCAACGGTAAAACAATAAAATTGTAATGTCCAAACCTCATCTTAAAGATGGTCTTAGGGACGTCATCCTCCTTAATCCGTAACTAGTGGTATCCTGATCGTAATTCGATCTTTGAGAACAATGTCGCACCCTAGATTTGATCGAACAGATCATCAATCCTCAACAACAAATATTGATTCTTGATCGTTTCCTTTTTCAAATGACGGTAGGCAATGCAGAGCCTCCATGACCCATCATTCTTTCGTATGAGAATAATAGGCGCACCCCACGGTGACACACTTGGACATATCAGTCCCAGGTCCAACAACTCCTTCAGTTGCATTTTCAACTCCTGTAACTCTGGGGTCGACATATGATAATGCATTATCGCTATCGGTTTAGTCCCCAATTTTAGGTCTATGCTAAACTCCAATTCCCTCTCCGACGACATCCCAGATAACTCCTCCATAAATATTTCTGCAAACTCTCTCACCATTGGAAGGTGTTCTAGACCTTTTGCTTCTCCCTTCTCATTCAATGCAAGGATCGGATAAATCTTGCATCCCTTGTGCAAGATATTCCGTAGCTAGAAGGAAGATATGAACCTTAGGGAAATTCCCTGGTTCTGACCTACAATCACAAGTCATTGTCCCTCATCATCAACCAAGCTTAATCGTTTTGTCTTACAGTTGAGTATCACCTCATGCGATTCCAATTAGTCCATACCGATCGCGATGTCATAAGATCAAAAGATTATGACGTATAGGTTGGCACTGGTAACAAACTCTCCAAGGTTAAGGGTACAACTCGTAACCCTTCCTCCAACACTCTGTTTGGCTCCCGAAGCCATATCTACAAAGCTAAACTCACCCTGTTCGACTGTCCTTACCCTAATCCTTTTTAGCATTCGACCAGAATGGAAACTCTCGGTAGCACTGGGATCAATCAAAATACTAAGTGTTTGGTCAACAATGGTACGTGATGTCTTGAGCACAGTCGACTGCTGATCTGCATGGCAGTCATTCACCACTACATGAATCTCATGGGCCTTTCTGAAATATCCTATGGTAGTGGTTCCGACTGATCCAAATGCTCTAGTCCTGTTCACTGGGAAGTCTTGCTGGAAATGTGGTTCCCCACATTCCAACATACTTTCTTTGGTCGAGTAATCCTGATACCTAAAGTAGAAGCCAAATTCTAATGCTAAGGCCAAAACAAAATTGTTGACATTAAGTTTCTTGTTAAAGGTTTGGAGCATACCGAATCAGTTCCAAAAATGGGCCTCGCACTCAATCACCTTGTGGATACCTTGTCGTAAGGTCTCAAACTCGTTGAGTTGATGCCTAAGAAATTCTTGAGAAAGTTACCTCTCCTGGAACCGTTCCTCGAATAGTTCCCATGACACGTCGTCGACGAGCATGTTCAAAAAGTGACAGGAGCATCTTCTGTCATATAAGAGTGCTCCCCTTCAGTTGAAAGGCCACCATGCGACCCTTCATTCCAGAGATGGTAATCGAAAAGTGTGAAGAAGAATTCCTTGCTCTACTACCATGCCTTGATGACACAACCGTCCGTGACACTCGTGGACTCGAGAACTCAACTCTCTAGAGTTCTCGGTGGATGCTAACGGTATTATCTAGGGTGTGTTATGGACCATCATGGATACAGGTGCCCCGAACTCATCTCAATACCGATGGTGAATTAAGGCCCTTGACATTACCTGGGAGGGCCTTGTTAGACTGTCATCATACCTTACTACAAGCAAATCTAGCCCAAGGACTTGCTCCTCCCCCATGAGGGTTCGACTACAAGGGTATAGGAAATTTTGGAGGTGTTGCACCTCCTTCCACGACACAACATTGCAAAACTCCGAGTCATCCTATAAATGACACATGGACACATTAAGGTTTTTAATTCATGCAATGGTTAATACTCATGGGTTTATAATAGTGGAAATCCTGGCAATCCACAGTCGCAGGGTTGAACCTACTCTGATACCAAGTATAACATCACCTTCGTTATGGCCATTGGCAAAGATTTTGTTTTTTTGTTTTTTTAGAATTAAGAAGCAAGAAGGAAACTACGACTCCACTCATTGGCACAAGGGAAATTGGGAAAACATACACAGTATAACAAGGAGGAATGACTACCCGCTCGATGCAACAATACACTCCTATACACTAAGGGATAACTTCCCCTTCCCGACACAATGACATTGATGAACAATACTAAAACATCAAGGCACATGAACCAAATGCACGAAGGCATTCCACCCATGCACACAAGCTACTTACCATGCTTGACAACACTCCCCGACACGCACCAACTCCGGCTAGGTTTTCATTCGACGCTATCCCATGGGGTGTGCCATGATCCCCTCATTAGGAGTCATGTTGTTCCTAGGTGATAGACACGTCGACAAAATTGGTACCACTCATCCTATCAAGACCGATGACTTTAGATAAATCCGACGTGCTAGAAACTGAATATTGAAAGGAAAACCACACCCATACTCCAACAACAGGTCATAAATATATCCATATCATATCGTCTAATAAGATGCATTAATATCGCATATAAAACAACCAAACCCCATTAGTTCACTCCTCGACTCGATCCAAAGTCCAAGGGTTCCATCGATGCCTCTACATCCTCGAAGTCTAAAATCCTGCACAATCAGTAAAAGTGACTCAATAGCACATGTCTATGTCAATGAAACAAAACAACATGTCATCAACCCATAGCACCTCATAATCAAAATCAAATTTTTTAATAAAATAATAATTTGGATCACTTGTGAGCAAGTGTCCTCAAAGAATAAGCTTGCTTAGTGAGCAAGAGCAGGATGTTACTTACACCCCCTCTTTGTCTAAACTTCATCCCGAAGTTTCACAGTATAAGTGTTGAAATAATGTGTATCACAATATCATAAATCTATCTATAAAAAAAAAATGGAAACCGTTGGCGCATATCATATGGATCCTCCCAGGTCGTCAAGTGTGGACTATAGTTGTCCCACTAGACCTTGACATTATCTACTATTCGACGCCATACTTTTCGAATGCGATGATCCAAGAAGTGGATCGGATCAGTCGTGAGTGCCCCCTCATCTGGTGCCTGCAAGGAACTCATGTCAATAACATGTGTAGGATCACTAATATAATGTCTCAAAACAAATATGTGAAAAACGTTGTGCATATGCCTCAAAGAATCAGGCAAGGCTAGTTGATAGGCCACGGGCCCCTTTCGCTCCACAATCTCGAAAGGTCCCACAAACCAAGGAGATAGTTTATCTCCCTTCCCAAACATGATCAAATTCTTATGTGATTTAACACGCAAGAAGAGCCGATCGCCGACCTCATAACTACAGTCGACATGGTGCTCATCGACATAACTCTTCTGTTGATCCTACGCTTCTTTAATCCTTTGTATTATTGTTTGAATTTTGTCTTCCATTTTTTGGATCACTTCTAGTCCCACCAAGACCCTATCCTCAAGCCAATCCCAACTCAAAGGCGTTCGACATGGTCGCCCATAAAGAAACTTGAAAGGCACCATCATAATGGTGCTTTGGTAACTATTGTTATACGCGAATTCCACCAGTGGCAAGAATTCTTCCCAACACTTTTGTTGGTCCATCACGTACATGCATAGCATGTCCTCCAAGGTCTGGTTTGTTCATTCGGTCTACCCATCAGTATCTAGGTGATACACAGTACTGACGTTAAGTTGGGTTCCCAAGGCCTCTTGGAAACTAGTCCAAAATCGTCCAGTAAACACCGATCCTCAATCAAATATAATCCTATTAGGCATGCCATGCAACCTCACAATCTCACTGATGGAAACTCTAGCTATGTTAGGTGACCGATATGTCATATGCATAGGAATAAGGTGAGTACTCTTTGTTAGAGTGTCTACTACTATGAAAAACGAGTCGTGTCTCCTTGCCATCAGTGGCAATACAACAATAAAATCCATCGAAATAACTTCCCATTTGGATTCTGGAATAGCATGTGGCTGTAGTAATCCTGTTGGGTGTCTATGTTCAGCCTTTACCTGCAGACATTCTAGACATCTGGCCACATAATTGACTATGTTTTCCTTCATTCCCTTCCAGAAGAATAAGGATTTAAGGTCTACTCTCATCTTCGTGACTCCTGGGTGAGCCATGTAGACTTCTCTATGAGCCTTACTTTGGATCAAGCTTCTCAACTCGTCATTCAATGGTTCGTAAATCCAATTTTTAAACTTCTATAATCCATCATCGTCAAACGTAAATCCTTCAAATCTTGGTACCATCATTGTGTTTTGTCTGATAAAACCCTCAACCTCTTTGTACCAGTCATCGTCACGTAGTAAATTTAGAATCTTTTCATGTAGATTCCTCTCAAGGGGAAACACTGAAAAGATGCATGGTCTTTTCCTCAATGTGTCTGCCACTCGATTCATTGTTCCTTTTATCTAAGTAATCTCGAAGTCATACTCGCTAAGTCATTCCGACCAACATCATTGTCGCACGTTCAGGTCGCTTTGCGTAAAGATGTGTTGTAGTCCACAATGGTCTATCTTTAATTCAAATTTTTGTCCAACAATGTAGTGTCTCTAAACCTTCAAGGCATAAACAATGGCTGACAAATCCAAATCATGCGTCGCATATTTCTCCTCATTCCTTCTCAGTTTTCTCAAGATGTAAACGATCACTCGACGATCTTGAATCAAGACTCCAACTAAGACTTCCTTGGATGCATCAGTGCATACCAAGAAGTTCGTGTCCATGTCAGGGACCTTTAGGATTGGTGTTGTTGTCAAAAATTCCTTGAGCCTCTGAAATGATTCCCCGCATTTCTCGGTCCAAACAAACTTCTTGTTTTTCTTCTGCAATTCCGTGATCAGAATTTCTATCTTTGAAAATCCCTGGAAAAACCATCGATAGTATCCTGCTAAACCCATGAAGCTACGCACTTCCGGGACATTCGTCTGCGCAGGCCATTGCAGAATAGCCAGCACCTTTGCGGGATCCACGATGATACCTTCACCAGAGATGGCATGCCCTTTGTAGTGAACCTTCGATTGATAAAATGAGCACTTGGAAAACTTCCCATACAATTTGTGCTCTCGCAAAAATTGTAGTACCAAGATCAAGTGTTATTCATGCTCTTCCATCATCTGAGAGTAAATCAAAATATCGTCAATGAATACTTGGACGAACTTGTCCAAGTACTCACGAAACACCTTGTTCATCAAACTCAAGAATACCCCTAGGGCGTTCATTAGTCCAAACGGTAAAACAATAAACTCGTAATGTCCAAACCTCATTTTAAATATAGTCTTAGGGATGTCATCCTCTTTAATCCGTAACTGGTGATATCCTAATCACAAGTTGATCTTTGAGAACACCGTCACGTCCTTCATTTGATTGAACACATCATTAATCCTCGACAACGGATACTGATTCTTGATCATTTCCTTGTTCAAATGAAGGTAGTCAATGCAGAACCTCCACCACCCATCCAACTTTCATATGAAAATAGCAGGTGCACCCCACAGTGACACACTTGGACGTATCACTCCCAAGTCCAACAACTCCTTCAGTTGCATTCTCAACTCCTGTAAATCTGGGGCTGACATTTGATAAGGTGTTCTCGCTATCGGTTCATTCCCTATCGGTTCTATGGTAAACTCCAATTCCCTCTCTGATGAAATCCCAGATAACTCCTCCAGAAAGATGCTTGCAAACTCTCTCACCACTGGAAGGTGTTCTAGACCTTCCGCTTCTCCCTTCTCGTTCAACGCAAGGATCACATAAAGCTTCAACCTCTTATGAAATATTTTCCATAGCTGCAAGGAAGAGATGAACCTCAGGGAAATTCCCTGGTTTCGATCTACAATCATATGTCCTTGTCCCTCATCATCGACGAAGCTCAATCATTTTGTCTTACAGTTGAGTATCGCCTCATGCAATTCCAACCAGTCCATACTGATCGTGATGTCATAAGATCCAAATATCATGACGTACACGTTGGAACTGGTGAAAAACTCTCCTAGGTTTAGGGTACAAACCATAACCCTTCCTCCAACCCTGTGTTTGGCTCCCGAAGCCATATCTACAAAGCTAAACTCACCCTGTTCGACTGTCCTTACCTTAATCCTTTTTAACATTGCACGAGAATGGAAACTCTCGATAGAATCAAGATCAATCAAAATACTAATTGTTTGGTCAACGATGGTACATGATGTCTCAAGCATACTCAACTAGTGCTCTACCTAGCGGTCATTCACCACTACATGAATCCCATGGGCCTTTCCCAAATCTCCTATGGTAGTGGGTCCGAATGATCCAGATGCTCAAGTCCTCTTCACTAGGCAATCACGTTGGAAATGTGGCTCCCCACATTCCAACATAATTTCTTTGGTCTAGTAATCCTTATACCCGAAATAGAAGCCAAATTCTAACGCTAAGGCTAACACAAACTTGTTGACCTTAAGTTTTTTGTTAAATGTGCGGAGCATACCGAAGCATATCCAAAAATGGGCCTCATACTCGGGCACCTTGCGACTACCTTGTCATAAGGTCTCGTACTCATTGAGATGACGCCCAAGGAATTCCTCAAAAAGTTACCTCTGCTGGAACTGTTCCTCGAACAGTTCCCATGACACGTCATTGACGGCCATGTTCAAAAAGTGACAGGAGCACCTTCCGCCATAGAAGAGTGCTCCCCTTCAGTTGAAATGCCACCATGAAACCCTTCGTGTTGGAGGTTGTAATCGTAAAGTGTGAAGCACAACTCCTTGATATACTACCGTGCCTCGACGACACAACTGTACGTGACACTCGTGGACTCGAGAACTCAACTCTCTCGAGTTCTTAGTGGATGCTAACGGTATTAGCCAGGGCACACTGTGGACCCTCATGGGTACAGGTTCCCTGACCTCATCTTAGTACCGATGGTGAATTAAGGCCCTTGACATTAACTAGGAGGACCTTTTCATATAGTCATCATCCCTTACTACAAGAAAATCTAGCTCAAGGACTTGCTCCTCCCCCATGGAGGTTCGACTCCAAGGGTGCAGGAACTTCTAGAGGTGTCACACCTCCTTCCACGACACCACGTTTCAAACCTCCGAGGTGTCCTCTAAATGCGATCACCACATGGACACGTTAAAGTTTTTAATTAATGCAATAGTAAATACTCATGGGTTTACTATAGTGGATAGCCTAGTGATCCACAGTCGCAGGATTGAACCCACTCTGATACCAAGTATAACATCCCCTTCATTACGGCCATGGGAAAATAATTTTTGTTTTTGTTTTTTTATAATTAAGAAGCAAGAAGGAAACTACGACTCCACTCACTGGCACAAGGGAAACTGGGAAAACATACGCAGTATAACAAGCAGGAAACACTACCCTCCTAATGCAACAAGCAACTCCTACACAATAAGGGACAAATTTCCCTTCCCGACACAATGACATTGATGAAAAAGACTAGAACCTCAAGGCGTATGATCCAAATGCACAAAGGCATTACAACCATGCACCCAAGCTACTTACCACGGCCTACACCACTCCCCGACATGCACCAACTCTGGCCAGGTTTTTGTTCGCTGCTATCCCATGGGGTGTGCCATGATCCCCTCATCAAGAATCATGTCGTCCCCAGGTGATAGATGCGTCGACAACATTGGCACCACTCATCCTATCAGGACCAAGGACTCTAGATAAATCTAATGCGCTAGAAACTGAATACCGAAAGGAAAACCACACCCATACCCCAACAATAGGTCGATGAAACACCAGAGGATGAAGACAAATGATGACGCAAGCCAATACACGACATCGTCCCCAACCCAACCAATCATCCAGTCTTAACTAGTCAATGATTACAATATATTTTAATATGGGTTCCAATCTAAACAAGGCACGTCAAAGTTACAATTAGTCAATAATGCACCCGCTAATTTAACATTAATACAGTTAATCTTGCCAATCTAAGTAATCAATAGTAAAACTATAATTATAAATACCATCTAACTAGCCATTAACTTGAATAACAATACTAACAATCTTAATGTAGGATGCTACCATTATAACACTTATGAACAATTTAATCTCAAAATGTAGTCTAGCTATATTGATCGAACCAACAATACTAGATGTCTATTATCGTTAAGGAACTGCTAACTACTAACATCGTTGTAGCAATATAACAAGGCAATTAACATAGCAGTTACCTAACAGTTAAATTAGAAATAACAAGGCAATTCACATGATTGTTATCATAACAAGTAATATAGCAATAACAAGGCGATTAACATGTTGATTAACATAACAATTAGTATAACAGTAACATGGAAATTACATGATTGTTAACATGACAATTAATAGCGCAATGGGAAGGCGATTTACATAACTGTTATCATAACAAGTAATAAAGAAATAACAAGGTGATTAACATGTTGTTTAACATAACAATCAATACAACAATATCAAGGCAATTTATATGATGTTACATAACAATTAATAGCTCAATAACAAGGCAATTACTACTGTTAACCATTTAACTCGCTGCAACAATTAATCAATAAGAAGGAATATGTTGATCATTAACTCACTGTAGCAAATAACATGGCAATTAATATGGAAAATAATATAGCATTCACATTGCAATTTAACATGGCAATTAACAGTTAGAGGGAAATTGTTGACCATTAATATTGTTGTAGCAATTGTTCTGGAAATTAATATTGAATTTAATATAGCATTTATCATTGCAATTAACATGGTAATTAATATGTCTAGTAACATCGTTGTGGTAATTAAAGTTTGGCAGTGAAAAATCTGGGTATACACTCTAAGTGAAGGAGAAAAAAAAGGGGCAATACAAACTATAGAAGGATCGACTCGTGGTCATTCAACAACTCGGTCAACATATAAGGAAATTTCTGGTCCATTCCAGCAAACACAGTCATCATTCTAACTAGTAATTCATGTCCCTTCAACAACAAACTCAGTCAATCAATTTAAAGGCAAAAATGTGGGTATTTCAACAATAATCTCTGGCAAATTTTAAAAGCAAAAGCGTGGGCATTTCAACAACAATATCAGTCAACTTTTAAAAGCAAAAACATGGGCATTTCAACAACAATCTCTGTCAACTTTTAAAAGAAAAAACATGGGCATTTCAACAACAATATATGTCAAATTTTAAAAGAAAAAACATGGGCATTTCAACAACAATCTCTATCAACTTTTAAAAGAAAAAATGTGGGAATTTCAACAACAATCTCTGTCAAATTTTAAAAGAAAAAATGTGGGAATTTAATGACAATCACTATGAACTTTTAAAAGAAAAAACATTGGCATTTCAACAACAATCTCTGACAACTTTTAAAGCAAAACGTATGCATTTCAAAAACAAAGTCTATTAACTTTTAAAATAAAAAACGTGGGCACTTCAATAGCAAACTCTGTCAACTTTAAAAAAAAAAAACGTGGGCATTTGAACGCAATCTTTGTCAACTTTTAAAATAATAAACATGGGCACTTCAATGGTGTAATAATCCTCAATTTCGTCATAAAAAAAATTAATTTTTTTGGGAGAATTACGCTCTAAGTCTATATAATAGATTTATAAAAAGGGGATTAATCCTTAATATTCAAAATCGCAATACCCTGTGTGTTTAATTTCTTTTCCTAACATTACAGATTCTAAACTAGTGTTTACCATACTCATTTAAGTTATACTCGCCTTCGTAAGTGGTCAAATATTAAAACTTTGTAGTAAAGCAAAAAGTGGGCATAGGCCTAGTGTTAGGTTTCCATGATCTTATTAAACGTCCACCCTCATACACGAGTACAAGCCTAAACTTCAAGCCCCGAGAACTTTTGAGACACAATGAAAGGGGTCGAAATATTTGCTTTAACATTAAAGTTATTGGTTCTGCTTTGGATAAAGGTGATCACGGACTTCGAGGAATTACTTGGAATTATCCTGTTGACTGAATTCATAACCCAATGATCTATTTGGTTGGAAGCGAGCCCCCAAGGTGGCAGATGATTCATCCTTCTCGAGCTTAACTAACTCCAACCACCGGTGCTAACTGAATTAGTGGTAAAAGGGTTTTGAGGAGATCCTTACTTGTCCTCTTAACTTATTAACTGTGACTAGATGTATTGACAGTTGAATTTAATTTTCTTTCCAGCCATTAATGGAGATGGGAAAATGAGAGTCACCCTGTACCCTCCTCCAACCCGAACGCTCCACTTCACTGCTGTCACATGGTGCATTTCCTCGTTATTCCCACCACATTCAATATGCGTGGTCTCATGTTTTAGGGTAGCATCCATGATTCATTTTCATCCTTGTTCCATCCTGCTCTGAGTTGAATCCTGTGTTTTTTCTCTCTTCTTGACTCTACAGTGTACGGGCAGGGTGGCTTGGAGAATTCCCCATATTTCTCTTGTTTCGGTATGTATCCATAATAATTTTGTTACAGTAGGTTTTAGTCATTTCGGCTTACTATTCTGGTATTATCTTGTTTATTTCCCATAGGCCCTTCTTTCCCTCCTCCTGGACTCGCCATTCTTTTATTAATATTCTCGAATAAGCTTCGTCGAAAGAAAATCGTATGTTTTAATGGGTTAGGGTCTTTTAGATGCCTCTATGCTGAGCCTATTTATTTTGATACTGGAACCTCTTTGGCAAGTTGTTTTCTATCCGGGTTTTGGAAAAACAGGGGTCCATACAAAATACTCTTCGATAACATGTAAGACTGTGATTTTTTCCTTATTTGAGAGTCTCCTAGAAAGAATAGTAGATGGCCAAACCCTTAAGCAGGGATTATACTCTAACTGAAGTTAAAGATGTTCGGTTGCGTTATGCGTTCCCCTTTGCTCTTTCTGAGTGTCTTACTAGGCATGCGCATTTGGGTTTTTGGGCACTGTGTCAACCCCCTGCATTTCCTTAAAACTTAATTGCAAAGTGTTAGATAGTTCTATTGCTTTTTATCTCTTTTGTAAGATGGTTCTTGAGTTTATGATTTTATGCATATTGGTCATGTTCCAACATTCATGTATTGGTTCTTGGATTATGTTCTTGTTTTGGTTATTCATTGATTCAAAACGCTAATTATGGGCCCCTTTGGTTTTGCGAGGGTACCCTTCAAGGAGTCTAGGACTCCTCTTCCCCTCCCGGGTCTGGAGAAATACGTGGCTCCTGGTAATGGTGAAGAATAATCATATCCCTCTACTTAAGTTAAGTATACTTTGGCGAACTCTCTTTTCTAATATTGTTTGATTCCTTTTTTATTTTATTTACATTTTTGTTGAACAAAATTTAAGGTATTTTCTCGCAACTCTTTGCAAGGGTTTCGACCACGCGAGGACACACGCTCCAAGATTTCACCCCCCTTAATAGGTACTTGGGTTCCATTTTGCCCCTACCAAAAAGGCCTAGACAGTTAATGGTAGAAGCATTCAATTAAGGAGACATATCTGTAATTGGTTCGTTGTGTGTTAACTTCGTTCCTCCTTCTCCCTGTCAAGTTCTAATATTCGACTTTAAATGTGTATAATTACCCAAGGATTAAACTGATTTCTTACTATGACTTGTATTAAGTATTATTCGAAGGTAAATTATGACTGAAATCTTTACTATGATAGAACTATTTTCTCAACATTTATGAAATGAAAAGGATTGTGGATGGTGTTTTATAGCCTTACTTCAATTCATTTTTGGCATCGTAGATCCTCGACATACCTATAAGTGTGTTGGTAAATAAATTACCTGTGTTTTCTCTTGTAATGTTTAACCTGGATCTGTAATAGTTTAGTCCTATCTTTCTGTTGTGTTTGATCCGAGTGTACTCCAAATTCTAGAACTAATTCTATGCCATCTATTATAATGATTTCTAAATGAACATTTATACATATAAATTCATAGTTGCAGTCATAAGTTTTTGTATGATACTTCGTAAACCCCTTATTGTTAAATTAATAAGGCCTTTAAATCTGTACAGTTAAAATGGATATAATACTTCTGAAATTCTTCCAGTTTCCTACAAATGTTTACATAGGTTTGAAAATCCACTATAGAAATGAACCCCTTAGAATCGTATGGCTCATGATGATCTTATTACAGGTAGAAGGTTTTCCAGGACTTGAAGTTTAAAAAAATTTCATGATGAATTTAATGCTTTGGGCATAATAGCTCTATCCCGGGCTTGACTAAAACACAGTAGTTTTTTTGTAATATAGCTCATTGTCTAGATTCAATTCTATTACCACTACAGACGATATGTGTTGTTTCTAACCTGCACACTTGTATGTGGAACCTGTGATGCCAATGGGTCACAAATATAGTAGTAATATAATTCTATTCCTTTAATAAAATAGTTGATTGTCCAACATATGACCTATGGGACCATATAGATACAATCATTCCTACAACATATAATAAACGGTAATCATATATATAATTTGATATGTAACTTATATACAGACTTACTCAACTTCAAATATTTATGGATAAATCTTCCTAACATTTCAGTTACAGAAATGAACATACTCATGTAGATAGATCTGATCTTTCCAATTCAAGTTTTACATAGGTAATTATGCCCTAGAATTTTAACTTTTGACTGTAAACTCATTCAAAGGAACATATATCATCCATGAAAATTATTTCATCTTAATACCAACAGATGCATAATAATAGACACCCAAAATCATTCAAGCAAATAAGGAGGAATTTAACATATCTGAACCAATTCGGGGAACGACAAAGGGAACAACCGTGTTCCTCACAACCGTAGAACAGGGAAGAAAAAATCACTTGCCTAATTCATGCCTTAGCCTGACCATGAATCCATGAGAGTGAACTTGGAAACTCCTCCTCAATAATTTCCTTCAATTCCAATAGATTCCTCTTGCCTCACACTCACTCAATAGTCTTCATAACAACAAGTAAAAATCAATAGTCTCTTTTCTAGCATACTTGGCAGTGTCCTGCCTCCTCACATATGCTATTTATCAATTTTCCTAGGTCCCTTTTCCGTCCCTTGGGAATTTTTGCAGCTTTCTAAATCCATTATTTTCAAGGGCTACCAATGGCCAAATCATTGATTTGCCACTTGTAACAATTATCCTAGAGGTAGTTCCAACATGTTCCCCACTCATGGAGTCATGGTCAGTTATATTTAACATGGTTGTTCCATTTGTCCTCTTGAAATCAGTATAAAATATTTTGTTTTCATACAAGTGTCATAGTCAATTTGTTAGTTGGGTCAAATCAGGTCTCTTCCCAATAGTCATAATAATTAATTACAATTGTCAAATTCGAAATTCAGAATTTCCCTAAATGGCAAAAATTTTCCAAATTCGAATTTACTAGAAACGAAATAAATTTCCAGCAAATTTAAATTTCAAAAATACTTTATTTTTTGGGATGTCACAAATGACAATCTCATACACGTTTTAAATGGAAAAATTGTGGTTTCACTTTTTCATTGCCCGGATGCCAAATGGAAATGCCTACATGAATGGCCAAAATTCCCTTCCCTTAGCAGGATACCAATTAAAAAAACGCAGGCATGAATAACAAATAAAAACATTTTTCCATTCCAGGATACCAATACAAAAATGCAGACATGAAATCAATTCATTTTTCCATTTCCAGAATACCAATACAACGCAGACAGGAATAACAAATAAAAACATTTTTCCATTTCCACGATACCAATACAAAAATGTAGATAGGAAATCAAATTGTTTTTCTATTGCCAGAATACTAATACAATGTAGAAAAAAGTAAGAGAAACAAAAGGATCCAATGGGAGAGGTCATTGAAATGACCGCATGGATTCTAACAATCAAGGCGGAGAGAAAAACCAACAAGGACGCAAGTTAATCGATACACAAAGGTCTTTTCTATATGGTGCAAGTCAAAAAAATCATCCAAGGACCACAACGGAGGTAGACATCTGACAAGAACATCATTCAATCATCATCCATGTGTGTAAAAGTAAGGCGTTGAGATCGATAGGTCTATTAACGCCGAAGCGAAGACCGTAGATCAGGCTCATGGACGACTTCTCAACCAAGGAATGATGAGCTAGGGATAAAAGGAAAAAACAACCACAATCCTCACAAATCAATACACCACAGGGCGGTCAAGACATGTCAGGAATCGAAGGCCACGGGATTCAATCAATCATCGAGCTATAGGCTATGGAAAAATTCAATCATCAACTACAATGCTAAGACAATCAATTTAGTTACCCAATTAAACTTGCACATCCAAAGAATAAATCCTACTACAATCTACCATGCAAAAATAAAGAAAGTGTACCATTGCCTGATCACCCGCTCTGAGTTGATGTCTCATGTGCTCCGTGCAACTCCCACTTGTTGACCAACAAGAATTCACCGGTACCTCCTAGCCAATGGTAGGGGTACTCTTCTTCTCCCTAGCCCCCCGAGCGGCAAAGGGGACACACACTCTAACCACAGAATCACTTAGCTCCCAGCTCACCTTGCAAGGTCGAGCTATTGCTCCTCACCGAGCTGGGTATACCAACTCCCACTGGCTAAGTTAGTCAAGTAGAGATTTCTGCAGCGTAATATTACGCAAACAGAAGAAATCCATCATCATTTTCCTCCCTCCATTATATAGAGTTCCGAAGTCCCTTACTTTCCCAAAATCCCATTTTATTTAATGTTTAATAAATTAATTCATAATAATCCTCCTCGTACATGTGTCACCCATCCCTTTCATTACTCCAAAAACTAAATTCTTTATTTAATTAATTACCCTTATTTCCCTCACCCACCTAGAGTGACTCCTAGAATTGCTCCTAGGTGTCCCCAAATTCCCTTATAGGTATTCATGACTTTCCCCATTACTAATTTGCTAGTTCACTTTAAAATACAAAGTTCTTAAATGGTAGATACCTTACTAAGTTGGACTAACTGCTTTTTCTTTTTCTTTTTCTTTTTTCTAGTGTTTCCCCTTTCTTTTATGTTTCCCTTTTTTTACTAGTTTCCTAATTATTTTAGATTTCCCTCTTTCCCCTTTTTAATTAAACTAAAAAACGCATGTGCAAAAACTTACCCTTTTTTTTTTTAATGAATAATATTTTTTTTTTAATTAGCATAATAGTAAAACAATTATTTCCCCTTTTTAAGTTTTACCCCAAAAGATTTTTATAAATCAATTTAATTGGGTGCCCCTCTTCTTGTCTCAAGATCAATTTAATTGGGTACCACGTGCTCCAAGGGTGTCACTCGCCTCTTTTAATTTTTCTTGCGCGGCGTGCCCTTTAGGACGCACCAAGTGCTCCAAGGGTGCCACTCACCTCTTGACAGACTTGGTAGACATCAAAAACCCCTGGAGTCAATACTTTGCTAGGTGATATTGTGGGAGAATAAGTGCCTCTAATCAATAAGGCCCCTGCCTTATGGCACGCCCCTTAGAATCATCATGAGTGACTATTGCAGTCTTCCCTCACGACGTCATGGGTCCTCTCGAACTAGGTAATCCTTAACCTACAGTTCGAGCCACAGTGGGAGTGCTAGTAGGCTGTGGCAGGGCTGTTTTCCACACCTCTCCCTCAACATCTCTAGCATTCGAGCATGACCCCTCTACTCCACATGTGAGTCTGGTCGACAAGCTATCGTCAGCCTGCATCATCAACAAATCATGTAAGAAATATATCCATATCATATCGTCTAATAAGATGCACTAATATCACATATAAAACAATTAAAACCCATTATTTCACTCCCCAACTCGATCCGTAGTCCAAGGGTTCCATCTATGCCTCTGCATCCTTGAGGTCTGAAATCCTGCACACTCAGTAAAACCGAGTCAGTAGCACATGTCTATGTCAATGCAGGAAAACAACATGTCATCAACCCATAACACCTCATAATAAAAATCAAATTCTTTAATAGTGACGCAACCTCCCCTCAGCAGGCGGTCACACTACCAGGACCTTCTCTTTCACTCTGACCCGAAGAGTCAAAACTCTCCCAACTCCCTCGGGAGTTCTTTACCCACAGAACACTTCTGTTGTGATCTCCATTTCACGTATCGGAAGGTCGGATCTCGCGATATCGCGAGGCTCGCAACACTGCTTCCTGCTGTTCAACCACCGAATCACGAATGCCGATAGTCAACGGTCAACCCTCGGAGTATTGCCACTGGCGACAACAACCATTTGACTCCTCCAGCCCTGAGCGCCAAGAGGTCGAAATCCCGATGCGATGCCACCTGTATTCCACTGTACTTCGTGGCCGACATTGTCCCGTCACCTCGGGAGTTCACGGAGTTCCGATTCACGACACAAGTGCTTCTTGGGGTTGAACTCCAAATGCTGACTTTGTGGAATCCCTTGCCACCTGTCACCTACTGATCGACGGTCCCAAATAACTCGGGAAATCACGTCTCATGATTTCAACGGGTAAATCTCTGCCCTTCCATTCTCCGAACGCCGATATGCGATGACCTTCCTCTTTGGTCGCTTGCAGGTTAACTCCCTCGCAACTCTTCTCGGATCCAATGGTCAGCGGGAACTCGAGATCCAACTCGATGATTTCAAGTCGTCGATTCTCTTCCTCTTGAGGAGTCCTTTGTTCCGCCACCTTCTCCTTGCACGAACTTCACTGAGTCTGTTTCCACAACAAATCAAAGGAACTATCCTTCCTGGGCTTTTCAAACCCTGACTCCTTCACAGATCTCTCGAACACGCTCTCTGTACTTGACTTCCATCCACTCTCGACAGTGTTGAAGTTTTCTCAGATCTAGTCCACTCACAGCCACAACAACCCGTCCTTTCACTTCTGAGACCTTCGGACTTCAATTCTTCCATAAAATCACATACACAACATATGAAAGAAATACATAACAAGAAGTCAGTATGCAAAGGCATAATGCCAGAAACACATAGAGAACAAACACATCCATGGGAATTTAAATTAAGTCTTTCACGATCTCCTGTCCTAGACTCGCCTCTAAGACTTTAATTCGACCGGCCCTTCACTCACATGGTCCGAATAACCCAACACCATTCCAATAGAAGAGAATAAGAGTTTAACTGTAAGGCCCCTCAACGCACTCTCTGCGGAGGAATTCAACTGCACTCTATGCAGGAATCTCCTGGCTCAAACAGAGAAACAATTGAAACTCATTCTCGTCTTTCTCCCAGATTCCTAATCTTCCAGGAGATTACGTATACTGCATATGCGACAAAATCATAAAAGGAAGCAAGCATGCAACAACATAAGATCAACAACACACAGAGAATAATCACAGCCATGAAATTGAATCAAATCTTTCTATTAATTCAATATTTGTACATGGGCATTCTTCACAATCTCTCTGCGCTTCTCTTATTTTTCCTCAATGCTAATGCTCCGCATAATCTGAATGCTTCTGTTACAATGATACAAAGGAGGGTGTCTATACTCCATTTTCCCTCTCGAAGTCAAAACCGTCTAATCTAGACTTAATTATCTTATCTACCTGCACTAAATCTTATATACCTGCACTAAATCTAAGAAGTACCTCTGCTATCTAAGGATGAGAGCTTATCTGCTCAAGATCCATTTACAATGTGCAAGTACGCTCTATGATGAATGCTTTCATTCAAATGGCGGCGCAACAAATATCAAGGTGATTCAAAATTTTGGTGCTGGCGTCATCCAGCTGTCTTTTCTTTCTCCACGCGCTGACTCGCTTGGTGAGGTGGGAATGCTCCTGCATCATACTCCTCGGCTCAGAAAATTTCATGGGCTCCTGTCCATGAGCTCCTGTACACTGTGACCATGTTTCTGTATGACTTGCTCATCCTCCCAGCTGGCATCCTCCACTGGGTGATTTTTCCATTTTACTAGGTATTCAAAATATTGCTTCCTCCTGGTCTTCCTGCCTATTCTCTTATCCAGTATGCATTCCATCTGAGGTTTTTCTGCAACCGACAACTGTTTCTTCCACTGGATCACTGGTTCCTCCATCTCAGTGCCTGCCCCTACATTCCTGTAAGGGTATAAGTCTGAAATATTGAAAATCAGAGATATCCCGGTGCCTTCTAGCAACTCAAGCTCATAAGCATTCTCCCCGAATTTCTTCAGGATTTTGCACGGCCCAATTTTCTTCATCTTGAGTTTATTGTATGTTCCCCTCAGAAACCTTTCTTTTCTCAGGTGCGCCAGAACCATATCACTGACTTCGAACTGAAGCTGTCTTTTTCTCTAATCAGCTCTGCGCTTATACTCCTGGTTCGATTTCTGCAGTCGTTGCTTCACCTCCGTGTGAATTTCTTTCATCGCCTCAACGAACTCTTCAGCCTTCGTGCTGCTAGTTTCAGCCTGTTTTGAATCCCTAAGCTTAGACACTCCTCTCGGTTGTGTCCCATACAAAATTTGAAATGGGCTCTTACCTGTACTCCGATTCACTGAATCATTTTACGCGAACTCTGCCTATGGTAAGATCTGATCCCAACTGGTGTGATGCTCTGTCACCAGACTTCTCAACAGATCTCCTACGCTTCTGTTGACCACCTCTGTTTTTCCATCTATCTGCGGATGGTAAGTAGAACTGAATGCCAAGTCAGTCCCCAGCTTCTTCCATAGCATCCTCCAAAAGTGACCGATGAACTTGGTATCCCGATCCGAGATTATGCTCCTGGGAAATCCATGCAATCGCACAATCTCTTTGAAAAATAAATTGGCTATGTGGGTTGCATCGCTGGTCTTATGACATGGTATAAAATGTGCCATCTTTGAGAACTTGTCCACCACTAAAAAAATGGAATCCACTCCTCGCTGCATTCTCGATAATCCCAAAACAAAATCCATACTAATTGCCTCCCATGGTCTCTCTGGTATAGGCAACGGCTGATAGAACCCTGTGTTCTATTTTCGGCCTTTCACGTGTTGACATATTCGGCACCTGTCAACAAATCGCTTTACATCAGTGCGCATGCCAACCCAATAATAAGATTCGCTCAGCTTGGCGAATGTCTTGTCATGTCCAAAATGGCCTGCTAAGCCCCCACTGTGCTTCTCCTTCACCAAATTCTCTCTCATAGAGAAATCTGGAATGCACAGTTGATTTCCCTTGAACAATAATCCATCCTGGATCAGGTAGTCAATCCACGGACTCCTATATCTGAGAAATAGGTTCTCCGCTGCCTCGTATGCCTCGCCAAGGTCTGCGTCACCTACATAAATATCTTTCAGATTCTCAAAACCCAAAGTCTTGACCCTGAATTCCTGCAGCAATAAACATTTTCTGCTCAAGGCGTCAACTACCTTGTTAGCAGTCCCCGAAATGTGCTTTATCACAAATGTAAAATTTTGCATGTATTCCACCCACTTTGCATGCTTCTGATTCAGCTTCTCTTGCTGACTCACGAATTGCAATGCATGATTATCACTGTATAGCACAAATTCTTTGGGTATCAAGTAATGCCTCCACTTTTTCAGTGCCTGTATGATGGCATAGAATTCCTTATCGTACGTGGAGTATTTCATCTTCGCATCATCCAGCTTCTCGCTGTAGTATGCCACAGGCCTGTCATCCTGACTCAAGACCCCTCCAACAACATATCCACTAGCGTCACACTTTACCAGAATTGGTTGCTCTGTTATCTTGCGCTTCAACAGTTTGAAGCTTCTCTTAGCCTCGGTTGTCCATTGAAAAACATTATGCTGCTTTTTCACAGTGTCCATCATCACTGCGCTGATCCCACTAAAATTTTGAATGAACTTTCTGTAGAAACTAGCGAGTCCATGAAAACTCCTTACCTCAAAAACATTTCTCGGCGATGGCCAATTCCTGATCAGTTCAACCTTCTCAGGATCCATTTTTAATTCATTTGCCGAGATTACAAAACCCAGATAGACGAGTTATGTCTGCATGAAGGAACACTTCTTCAAATTTATCAGCAGCTTCTCCTGCTGTAGTCTTCTCATCACAATGGCCAAATGCCTCAGGTGTTCAGCCTTGGTCTTGCTGAAAATCAGTATGTCGTCCAGGTATACGACCACAAATTTAACAATGAATTCCCGTAGGACTTCATTCATCAGCCTCATGAAAGTGCTGGGTACGTTTGTCAACCCAAACGGCATGACCAACCATTCGTACAAACCCTCGTTTGTCTTGAATGTTGTCTTCCATTCATCTCCCTCTCTCATCCGGATCTGATGATATCCTCTCTTGAGATCAATCTTGGAAAAGTAGTTTTCCCCACTTAGGCAATCCATCAAGTCATCCATTCTCGGCAGTGGAAACCTGTATCTGATGGTGATCTTATTTATCGCCCTGGAGTCTGTACACATCCTCCAGCCTCCATCCTTCTTCGGGCTCAGGACGGTCGGAACAGCAAACGGACTAAGACTTTCCCTCACCAGTCCTTTGTCCAACAGATATTGCACTTGCCTTTTGACCTCCTCATTCTCCTGAGGTGTCAACCTGTACGCTGCCTTGTTCGGCAAATTTTCTCCGGGTACGAGATCAATGTGATGACTCACACTCCGTACTGGTGGCAATGAACGAGGTAGTTCGTCCATGATGATGTCAGCAAACTCTCCAAGTAGTTCTTGAATCTCTTCTGGCAAGTCATCCACTCTTGTGCTTGTCAGGACAATTCTCGGCTTCCTGACAACAAAGAATTGTGGATCTTCATTCTTCTCCAACTCCGTGAGAAGTTCCTTCCCACTCAAGAGAAGTATCGTGCTGCTAACTTCTGGCTTTACTTCCTTATCTTTTATTGGCAGCAGTTTATGGATTCTCCCATCCTTCTCCAAGGTGTAGGTGTTCATCCTCCCGTCATGAACAACATTCCAATCATATTGCCATGGTCTTCCCAACAATATGTGACATACGTCCATGGGAATAACATCGCACATAATCTCATCATGATAATTTCCAATTTTAAACGTAACTAAGCATTGTTTAGTGACACTTACTCGGTGTCCTTTCTGTAACCACGAGACTTTATAAGGGCTCGGGTGCTTAGTTGTCTCTAGCTACAATTTCTCCACCATATCGGTCGAAACGCGATTGTCAGTGCTCCCACTGTCGATTATGAATTTGCATTTCCTGTCCTTGGCAGTACAAGCCGTTCTGAACAGTCTGCTCCTCTGCACCGTGCTCTCCACCTCCTCAGACTTCAAAAGGATTTTATGCATCCCAAGCGATCTTCCGCTGTCTGCATATTCACTCTCAACATCACGCTTCTGCGCCTCAGTGATGTGAGTTTTTCCTCTGTCCATTTTCCTATCTGGACAGTCAATGGCTTTGTGTCCATCTTTGCCACATGTGAAACATGTGATAATTCCTCCTCGACCTCGTCCTCTACCTCGGGTATGAGGGAATGTGTTGGCATCAACATATCCTCCTTGTTGATCTTCTGACTGCCTTTTCGGCTCAACTTTTTTCTGCCTCTGCTGTGAGGTACCACCTCTTTCAGCTTTTCCCTGAGGTCTCCTCCAATCCTCCTTGGGCTTATGTGTTTTCTCTTGGGAAACTGTCTTGCCTCTGGGCTGGATTCTGCCCCGCCCTCGCTGTCCCTGCTTGTGGCTCAGCTTCTCTTCGGATTTTAGAGCCATCTGGTATGCATCCTCAACTGTTCGGATGGTAACCATGCTCAGTTCATCCTGAATGTCATACCTCAACCCATTCAGGTATCTCGCCACCTTTTCATGATCACTCTCCCGATGACCAGCTCGAATGTTGAGCCTATAGAGTTCCTTAGTGTATTCTTTCACCGTCATCATCTTCTGTCTCAGGTTCTGCATGCGCCTGAACAGAGTGATCTGGTAATCCCTCGGGATGAATTTCTCCTTCATATTAGTGATCATCCTGTCCCAGCTTTTGATTTTCTGTTTGCCTCGGGAACGTCTCTCTGCCTGTAGCTCATCCCACCATAAGGCTGCATGTCCCTTCAGCTTGGTGACAGCATGCCTCACGTTCTTGTCCTCCTCGATGTCTTCGTAATCGAAGTAGGTGTCGAGTGCTCGGATCCAATCCATCAACTCTTCTCTGTTCAAGCTCCCCTAATAGACGGGGATGTCCATCTTCGTCTTTGAGCTCATCCTCGAGATGGCTCTGATCAACCTCTTGGTTGACGCGTCTTCTGCAGCGACCTCTTCTGCATCCTGTCTGGCTTCCTCTTCCACCTTGGAATCATCGAACTCTGCCGCTCAAGCACCATGCCTTTGGGTGGTCTCCATCTCCTCAAGCCTCGCTCTGAGGTCTCTTACCTGGCGTTCCATTTCAGCATTACCTGCTGGCCTTCCTCTTCTTCGGGCGTCCCTATCTTCATGATCAGGTGACTGCCTCTCTCGTCTTGGAGGCATAGTGTATCCGCTTCTTTCCCTCTGCTACCCGGACAAAAAGAATTCCAACTCCCGCTCTAATACCACCCTGACGCAACCTCCCCTCAGCGGGCAGTCACACTACCAGGACCTTCTCTTTCATTCTGACCCGAAGAGTCGAAACTCTCCCAACTCCCTCGGGAGTTCTTTACCCACAGAACGCTTCCGCTGTGATCTCCCTTTCACGTATCGGAAGGTCGGATCTCGCGATATCGCCAGGCTCGCAAAGCTGCTTCCTGCTGTTCAACCACCGAATCCTGAATGCCGATAGTCAATGGTCAACCCTCAGAGTATCGCCACTAGCGACAACAACCATTTGAATCCTCCAGTCCCGAGCACCGAGAGGTCGAAATCCTGACGCGATGCCACCTATATTCCACTGTACTTCGTGTCCGACACTGTCCCGTCACCTTGGGAGTTCACAGAGTTCCGATTCACGACACAAGTGCTTCTTGGGGTTGAACTCCGAATGATGACTTCGTGGAATCCCTTGCCACCTATCACCTACTGATCGACGGTCCTGAATAACTCAAGAAATTGTGTCTCGCGATTTCAACGGGTAAATCTCTTCCCTTCCATTCGCCGAACGCCAATATGCGATGGCCTACCTCTTTGGTCGCTTCCAGGTTAACTCCCTCGCAACTCTTCTCGGATCCAATGGTCAGCAGGAACTTGAGATCCAACTCGACGATTTCAAGTCGTCGATTCTCTTCCTCTTGAAGAGTCCTTTGTTTTGCCACCTTCTCCTTGCGCGAACTTCACCGAGTCTGTTTCCACAAAAAATCAAAGGAACTATCCTTCCTGGGCTTTTCAAACCCTGACTCCTTCAGAGATCTCTCGAACACGCTCTCTGTACTCAACTTCCAGCGACTCTCGACAGTGTTGAAGTTTTCTCAGATCTAGTGCACTCACATCCACAACAACCCGTCCTTTCACTTCTGAGATCTTCAGACTTCAATTCTTCCATAAAATCACATACACAGCATATGAAAGAAATACATAACAAGAAGTCAGTATGAAAAGGCATAATGCCAGCAACACACAGAGAACAAACACATCCATGGGAATTTAAATTAAGTCTTCCCCGATCTCCTGTCCTAGACTCGCCTCTAAGACTTTAATTCGACCGTCCCTTCACTCGCACGGTTCGAATAACCCAACACCATTCCAATAGAAGAGAATAAGAGTTTAATTGTAAGGCCCCTCAACGCACTCTCTGCAGAGGAATTCAACTGCGCTCTATGCAGGAATCTCCTGACTCAAACAGAGAAACAATTGAAACTCATTCTCGTCTCTCTCCCAGATTCCTAATCTACCAGGAGATTACGTATACTGCATATGCGACAAAAGAATAAAAGGAAGCAAGCATGCAACAACATAAGATCAACAACACACATAGAATAATCACAGCCATGAAATTGAATCAAAGCTTTCTATTAATTCAATATCTGTACATGGGGATTCTTCACAATCTCTCTGCGCTTCTCTTCTTTCTCCTCAATGCTAATGCTCCGCATAATCTGAATGCTTCTGTTACAATGATACAAAGGAGGGTGTCTATACTCCGTTTTCCCTCTCGAAGTCAAAACCGTCTAATCTAGACTTAATTATCTTATCTACCTGCACTAAATCTTATCTACCTGCACTAAATCTAAGAAGTACCTCTGCTATCTAAG
>ML778927.1:474219-496829 GCA_009831015.1 Picea engelmannii | reverse complement strand
CCTTAAGAAGATTAAAAATTGGGTAGAGATGAAGGAAACCTTGAAGGCACAATTTGGTACGAGGAACCAAGCATGGATCACAAGGAATCAATTGTTGTCTCTCAAGCAGGCTAGTAAGATTGAAGCCTACATCAAGGAGTTCACAGGGATCGTGTTGCAGATCAAATACATGTCAAAAGAAGACATACTTTTCCACTTCATGTATGGTCTACAACCATGGGTGCAGAGTGAGTTGCGAAAACAGAATGTGAATATTGTTGCAACAACGATTCCCACAACAAACAAATAGTTTAACTTTCGAGGTGAACCCAAGACAGGGCCTAGGAACAGTGACGATGCCCAAGGTGAGAATAAATAACAAGGGAAAGGGATGAAGAAGGAAAAGGTAAATATGAAGACGTTCAAGGGAAGTGAAGACAATTCCAAGAAAATGGATGCAAGAAAAGAGAAGAAGTCAAATTCATGTTGGATTTGTGCCAAGGAGCACTATGCAAAGAATTGTCCCTTGAAATAGAAGTTGAATACTTTGGAGAAGGAAAAAATCTCATCTGTTGGAGTCTTCGAGGTCTTTAATGTCGTCATGGACGGTGAATCCATGGAGATCCAAGAGAAAGAAGAGATGAAACTTTGCTATGTGCAATTTGAACTCAATGGGAAGTTAGTGTTAGCCATGATGGACAATGGGGTGACTCATAATATATTGAGGGAAGACATGGTGCGGGGGCTTGGTTTGGAACCTGAATTGATGCAGACAACCTTCAAGACAATCAATGCAGGCATGGAGTGAATAGTTGGTGTATCCAAGGAAATATTGTTGAAGCTTGGTGATTGGTGTGGAAAGACGAGTTTCACCATTGTTTCTATGGATGATTTTATATTTTTGATAGGAAAGAGTTCATGATGAAGAAAAAGGGAGCACCAATTCCTCACATGAACAATTTGGCCATTTTCTCAGGAAAGATTCCATGTTTGGTTCCTACCATAAGGAGGAAGGAAGAAGGCATGTTGATGTCTTCCTTGCAGATGGTTATTGCGGACAGCCGGAACAAGCAACCTTGTGGAGACAAACTTGGATGATGTGGGGTGATGGTTGGAAAATATAACACAGAGAAAAAAAGGAAGCTCGTGTTAGTGGAACAAAGGCTTGTTGATGTTGAAGAGATATGTGGATATTTTGGCTAAGACAATGGATGGCTTGGATGATTTTTGTTTGAAAGTTGATGAGTTAGGAAGAAGATTAGATGAAGTCACAAAAATTAGGATGCTAGAGTAGTTCATTGAACATGAGCAAAAGCCATTCGTAGACCAAGAGGACATGAGGAAGACACAACAACCTGGGTGGAAGATAAGAAAGGAAGGAGTTGATTCCTCCTCTAGTGAACTTGAACATGGTGAATGGCCATATGATCTTGAGCTGGAACAACTCACAAAAGAGTGCGAAGAAAATATCTGTTCGAGTGCACTGCTACTTATGTACATGACACATAAGTATGGTGACACTTCGTCGATTGCACTGGGATGGATTGGAGATGAGGGAGATGGCCCAACCAACCATCCCCTTCACCTTGAAACTAGATTGCAACACATTGGATCACTATCTCAGTGGGAGGAAGTGAGGCCAATGGGGAACCTTGAGGAGGAACTTGGTGAAAATTGTTGAGAATGCAGTGGTTGACTTGGCAAATTGGAGAAATGAAGAATTTTGGATGTGACGAGTTTGCAAACAAAAACAAATTTGAATGTGAAGATGTGAGTTCTCCAGGAAGAGGCATGATGATTGGAATAACTACCCAATCAATCAAAATCACAAGGGGATCCAACACATAGAATCATGGGAAAACTGACAGAAGTATGGAAGCAACAAGAAGTCAGAAAGCAACGACACTTCATAGACTCATGAAACTTCATAAGGGGAGTTTTCCTCGACAACAACTGTTGAGAAAGAATAAGTCGTTGAGTGGTGAAGAGATCTAGAGATGGGCATAGATGCCATGGAAATCGACGGATGTTTCTAGAGATGGAAACAGATTGGAGTGGGGGAGGACGTAAGGTCTCCCATAATACCGAGAAGCGTGTGCATTACTTGGGCAGATTCAACGATGGAATGAATGAAGAACACAAGGAATAAGTGATTGGTTGGGTGAACAAATACATTTGGGTGTGGGCAAGAGCACCTTAGGTACATGATGGCGACACACGAAAACAAGGGGGCATGTACCTTAATTTCCTTAGAACGATTGATAGAGACTTGGGTTGTGTTTGGGCAAGGGTGGGACAACTTGGGAGCATGCCCAATGAGTGGATCCATTTTCCCTCGACAACATGGGAACGTTAGAGAGGTTGGACAACCCCATCAGCACACTCATGAGGAGTCATGATGATCAGCATGAAGAGCACACAAGGCAAGGGGAGCGTGCCTAAGGATGGGACGTGTCAGTCCAAGAAAAAAATTATTGATGGCCACATAGGCTTAGATGGA
The DNA here is from genome assembly GCA_009831015.1 of Picea engelmannii. Lineage (NCBI taxonomy): Eukaryota > Viridiplantae > Streptophyta > Pinopsida > Pinales > Pinaceae > Picea > Picea engelmannii. The sequence goes on along the minus strand of ML778927.1, from coordinate 494,350 downwards.
TGCGTCGAGTCCACAAAAGGATATGACAAGTTGGTTAAGTGTGGGTTCACGAAGGGGTGCGACACCCCAAGCAACATGATGTTTCACACAAGTGACTCTTGGAGTCCATATAAAAGCAATGGTGCACAACCAAAGGAAAGAGAGAGCATTTTTGGGAAAGAGATTTGGAGAGAAAGTCTGAGACAAGTCTATAACAATGAACTGAGGAAGAGTTTCTAAGAAGGAAGACAAGTAGCTAAGAGTTGGGGGTTTTGGAAGGTTTTGGGGAAGTTTGAAAATGCAAGTCTGTGGAGGCATGTATGAGGCAGAACCGAAATTTTTGTTATCTTGGTGAAAGTCTTCGAAAACAAAGGGACAACAAGTTTGCATTTGTTGACATGTTTGAAGTGCACTGTAGGTGGTTGCAGTAGAAAGTATCGGTGGGACAAATATGTTCTTGAGTGTTTTGGTGAGGTGAGGTGAGTCGTTTGATTTTACCATGTTGTAAACCAAGCCGATAATTCTCATGTTGTAACTATTTCACAATAACAAAGACTTGGCCAGGTGTTAGGCACGGTTTGTGCTGGCCACACTATATCTTTGTTTGTGCTCATTTTGTTCCACAATTGTTCTCTTGGATTCTCATGTTCATGGATGCATTCTTAAATAAGACTAAGTGTTAAACTATGTTAACAATTGTCTAAGTAAGAAAGAGTTGCACTAGAGTAGGAGTGTGACTCGTTGGTGGACTAGAATGGAGTATGGGTATGCTCTAGGTGAAGAGGTGTATTCCGAACAATGTATTATTGATGTGCAAAGCAACCAAGTTAGAACTGTCACAATGTTGCATGCCCTAAGGAGGTGAACGATCATAAGATCTGATGAGGTATCCTATGGGGTCATGATATTATGGTCAATCAAGTGCATTTAGATGTCGAGAGACCCTCCTTGTACTGAGAGGCACTCTAAAACCTACTGTGTGGGGAGATGTTCATGTAATATAATGGATTAAAATAATAATAAAAATAAAAAATAAATTATTTATAAAAACAAAATTTTCATTTATAATAAAAAATAATTAAATTTTAAGATATACTAATTATTTATATAAATTTATTTTATCTTTAATTTTATGTTTATATAAATTTATTTTAACTTTAATTTTATACTATTAGTATAAATTTATTTTAAATTTGGATTTATTAAATATTTGAGGAAATTAAATTTTCTGAAATGTATTTTTTTTTTTATATTTAATATAAAGAAACCAACATAGATCCATCTTAAATCCGAATATGTCAAGTGTTGAGACGGATCAAATCACTAGATGTGTAAACCTTTTTTAAAGTGCAAAACTTGAGGAAAGGTTACAGGTTTGCACCTCTAGAGATTTGATCCCTAAGATGAATCTATGCTGGTTAAGAAACCAATGATCCACCATATAGTTGCTAAATGTTTTCATAACTTGGTAATTGCAATTAATTATTTGAGTATTATCTTAATCTTAATGAATAAAACAAAAAGGTATATGTATAACCAATTAATTACAAAGACCAAATAATATGTGTAAATAATATTTCTTCCTTTCCATTCAAATCCTTCAAATATGTCATTTTGCCATACACACTTTGACCTAAAGTCCCTCCCACCTTGTTCCTCTATTTTTAAAGTTTAGAATTGAATTCCACCTGGTCCATGATGATTAGTGACCTCAAAAACCTAGACTAAATCTCTTTCTACACTTGAATTCCTCATTTGACCAGTAAACCTAATTTCACCAACTTTCATATTTGTATATGATAAATAATACTCAATAAAAATATTTAGATATCCCTATTTTTTTATTATAATATTACTAACAATTACATTTGTAATGTTATTGTATCAATATGTAAATGAAATCTATATTTAACTTATTAATACAAATATATAAAACACATTAATATTAATAACAATATTTAATATGTAAATGAAATCTATATTTAACCTATTAATACACATATATAAAACATATTAATATTATTAAAATTAATAACAATATTTAATATGTAATTGAAATCTATATTTAACCTATTAATACAAATATATAAAACATATTAATATTATTAATATTGATTATATTAATCACAATATTTAATATTTAATGATATATATAATATATGAATGACACACCTCTTCCTATCAAACCAAAAAATACCCAAATTTTTGAGTGATAAATTTAATTGACCTTTTAATCAAGATGTCCCACTAAAAGGTGTAATTATTTCTTAAAAATGTACTATAAATTTAAAGTTTTTTTTAATCATATACATTAATATTTTAATTAAGAAAAGTTTAATGAAAATTTCCTACAACTTTTTAATGAAACTGTAAAAAGTGTTAAGTTTAATTAACCCTATAATCAATATGTCCCACTAAAAGTTGTAATTGTTTATTCAAAATATACTATAAATCTAAGCTTTTTTTTGGTTATGTACATCAATATTTTAATTAAGAGAAGTTTAATGAAAAGTGCAAGCCAAGATATTTCTCATTCTGTCTTCGAATATCTGGATTTATTGCCCATTCCCATGAGCATATACCAATAACGTCTAATATTATAAGTATCACAGAACTGTACGAAACCAGTTAACTCCCATGGGATGCAAAGTAATATGGTTAATATTCTTACAGGTTGACTGTTATTCCCATATAATGAAAACAGTTGGACAATCCAATCTAATGGCTTTGCATTAACATATAATTTACTGGCTGGCAGTGGCTTTGGATGACGAGTGCGCACGTTCACAGAATGCTGCAACACTGTGAGTGGCCAGTGAGGATCCCCATTTTTGAGACATCCCAGCCTGAATGTTTCCTCCTACAAGATTCTCGACCAATTAACAATTTAAATGGACAAGTTCTTTGAGATACCCAGTATTGGGATCAGGCTTTGTATTAATAGATCCTAATGCCTGCCACAGGCCGAAAGCAAAGAATTAAAAAGGATGAACGGTCAAGTGCTGTACACCACATTAGTTCATAGAGCTTAAAACAGGGAAAGCAATTGCAAAAATGGCTGCAAAGACTTCTTTCATCGACGCGTTCATACTCTCAGAAAAGATTTTATAGGAATTTGTGCAGCCATAGATGGACATCACTCGAATCTGGGCAATTTGCAAATTACTATTAAAACCAAAAAGAGAAGCCACAACCACACGTGGAAGATACTTGACAATATAATACATAAAAGAGTACAACAGCAATGCTGTAAATTATCTGGACAGCATACTCAGTAGCCTTTCTCTGTTCATTTGAATCCTAGAACAAGCTGGAAAATCTGGCATCCACAGTTTTGGAATTTCTCATCTCTCTTTTCTGTTTAAAAAAAAGAAAAGCAATGGTGTAAAGCATGGGCCGACTAGACTTTCTTCTAAAAGTTGATGCATTATGAAGAGAATCAAGAAGCTCATTCAAAGAGTACAACTTTCAGTTTAGGTCAAACTCCACCTTCTCTTATCCTTACTTTTTCAGGGGCACTCTTTCTGAATCTACTGCTCTTATCCTCACCTTTTTATTTTTTACTCTTTCTGCATGATCGTAATTTTCCTTACTTTAATTCTTCAAGATCATGATGGTGGCATGAGAATATTTTCAAACATCACTGATTACATTTATTAGGTAGCATGAGTGCTAAGGCCTTGTGAAATTATATTAAATTCTCACACTCATCTAATTGTTATTAAAAATTCCCCTACACATGACCTTTGTATTGGGACAATGAAACCATGTAATGATTGTACTTTTGGTGACCACATTTATTATGTTTGGGCATGCATGTATGGCATTTGGCTACATTACCCCACTAGCTTTTTATGGCTTACCGTTTCTCCCTGAGCACTCAAGGTTGCTTTCATATATTGTACTTTGTATTCTCTTAAAACATGGAATCTTTAAGGGAAAACACTACCATAGTCCCTTTGAGTGTAAGGATATCTTTACAATAAAGACAATGTCAAAAGATAAAAGGTAGGAAATGGAAAAAGATTTTATTTATATATATGGAAAATTTGTGTCACTCATTAAAAAAGAAAAAGAGTTTTTTTTTCTTAAAGTGGGAGAGTTTCAACATATAACTTAGATGTTTATCCATATAAATAATTATATATACTAATTGATAATATTTATTTATAAATTTGTGTGACTCATTTAAAAAAACTTTTTTTTAAGTGGAAAAGTTTCAACATAATATAATTTAGATGTTTATCCACATGCATAATTATATAAATTAATCATAATTATATAAATTAATTGATAATATCTATTTATAAATTTATGTTACTCAATTAATTTTTTTTTATATTTTTATTTATTTATAAATTTATGTTACTCAATTAAAAAAAGATTTTTTTAAGTGGAAGAATTTCAACATAATATAATTTAAATGTTTATCCACATACATAATTATATAAACTAATTGATAATCATTATTTATAAATTTTTGTAAAGTTGTAAAGGACAGATACACTGTACTACTAGTATAACAAATTAGTATTTAATATTCCTTTTAAATATTAAAGTTAGTAAGCCATGAAACTATGAAGTTATGTACTCACGGTCTCACTTTTTTTTTTTAAGGTTGGGCATGACATAATGAAATTCTTTGTTTTTCAATTTTAATTGGTAGAGTTCACTTTTATCATATATTTTTTGGAAATTGCTAAACCATAAAAAAATTATAGAGTATTGTATTTTGAAATCATGAAATTTCTTATTAAAAAATAAAAAATATTTAAAACAACAATTTTTTTAGAAAAAAATATGTATTTAGAATTCATAGAATGTATTCTATCAATTTTTTTGGATTTCATAAAAAAAATATTGCATAGCTAAAAATATTATTGAAATTAAGTATCTTGACAAAGATTTAAAAGAAAATCAATAACCATATTATTTTTAGTATTGGCCCTTATGCTTTTTAAGCCAAACCTAGTTCTAAACTAGCCACATTGACTACAAGGCTTGTATCATGTTGAACACTTATCCCACCTTAAATTTGAAATTCATGTAATGCATATAACACATACAATGCTTATGCATTTTGTAGAACAACAACTTCTAAGCCTCTATAAAGAAACGTGAATAGTGGGAATTTTTTTATCAAAGGTATCATGGTAAAATGCCTAGATACAAACTAAGTGATGCACCTAGGGTTATGTGTTGTGGCTTGATGCCTTGTCCATGACCCTAGAGCCTGACAAGCATCCACAACTAGTGTTAAGGACCTAAGATCAATATGTGGTTGGCAATCCCCCTAACAATGATCACATTCCGAGTTAGAGTCGAAAGCTCCCTTACATACGTCATATGTGGACGTTTGAAACCTCTTTGATGACCATTGAAACTGAGAAACATTATTTAGGACCCAAGTACTTTGATTTCATCCTTTGATATTATGAAGGCCTTAATACCTGTCTCTGGTGTGCAATACTTCCTACTAGTGCTCATGTATTTTTAGTCAAAGGCCAAAGATCCTTGACAATGGCCATGTGTGGTGGTTTGAGGTGTCATTCATGGATGTTGAGATCGTGGAGCCTCATTCAATGCCTAATTCCCTTGGTTTTCATTCCCCAACCAATGGCATGGCCCTAATATGTGTTTTTGGTGCACAATACCTCCTAACGACACTCATATTCTTGATGGGAGGCCAAAAGGTCATATGTGGTAGTTTCAGGTCTCATCCATGGCCCTTGAGCCCAAGTATCATTATTCAAGGACTTAATCCCGTGATTTCATCCCTTGAACAATGTCAAGGCCCCAAAATTGGTCTATGGTGGGAAATTCCTATTAAAGGTATCTCAATAGAATGCCTATATAAACTAGGAGATGCACATAAGGTCATGTATGGTGGTTTGAGGCCTTTTCCATGGCCGTTTATCCCAACAAACATTATTTAAGGCCTTAGGAGCTTGAGTTCATCCCTTGACCAATTTCAAGGCCCCAAGTTCTATTCATGGTGGGAAATTCCTCTTGACAATGATCATAATCCTAATTAGAGTCCAAAGCCCCCCTACATAGGTCATGTGTGGTGCTTTGAGATCTCTTCCATTACAATCGAGCCAAAGAATAATTATTTAGGATCCAAGATCCTTGGTTTCATCTCTTGACATTATAAAGGCATGAATACTTGTTTGTGGTGCACAATACCTCGCAATAGTGCCAATGTATTTTTAGTTGGAGGTCAAATATCCCCTATATATGTCATGTGTGGTGGTTTGAGACCTCATTCATGATCATTGCTATAGAATTATTTGGTCATTATTGGCTCCTTTGTCTAAGATATATCTACTTCAATATATTTTCTCCACTCAAATCAATTTTAAAGAGGATTTTATTTAGCATATATGGACTTTCCCTCAAGGAAACATGTATATCATTTGCACTTTCTCTTCATGCAAGGCACACATGCATTCCAAAAGTTGTAAAAAATAGCAAATTTGAATTATGTGTTTCTTACACTTGCATGGCCCTAATTTCCATTGGCAACAAACTTAAAGAAATTTTAAGAGTATAAATGAGGATCATATGTTCGAGAAGGAGAACCTAACAATTTTAGTACCCTTATGTTGGAGCATTGTATTGAGAATCTAGCCTTGGATTTTTATGACCATTCACTTTCATAGAAACCCTTCTTTCTGAAACTGATTCTCTTTCTTAGAGTTGGGGTCTATGTAAAGAATCAATCTGGTTCTTACGACGAGCATCCATCATAAATGGAATGAATAACTATAATCCATACTCGAACATAAATATATTGAATAAGAATATATATAATGAGATAAAATAGATAATATACGATGAATATATGTACAATGAGAGTGTCAAATATATAGAGAACCTAAAGACACATATGGCAACCATCCATGAAAAGATGCCTCCCTTATACAATTAATAACTATTTATTATTATTATGATTTATGATTATTATCACTTAATATTTATATATTTTGTATGTTACATTGCCTTCTCCTTAAAAATGCTTTGTCCTCAAAGCATGATTAGAGAAGGGCCTATCTCTTGTTCTAACTCGAACTAACTTCTCATGATCTTTTGTTTTGTAATTGTGACACTTGAAGAAACAAAATGATATAATCTTCGAATTTTTGAAGTAATACGTTGCATCTTTTTGGAAGTGATCCATCCCAAATCTACTTTCATTGGAAATATTTGATGATTGATTGTTCTTATATGATTTCTTATTTTAGGCTTCCATAGAAGTTGTCGATTTTGTCTTCGTTCTTTTTCAATGTTGTAGTTTAGTTCTTGGTAAAAAGAACATTGTTTAGATTCCTCTTGACATTGTTGTTGGTCGTAACGACTCTTGTGCTTTGGATGACGATAAGGCACCCAAATCTCTTCTGAATATTTTTTATTGGATCTTTTTTCAAATTTTGATGTTTCTCGTAATTCAATTGGATCAATGTTTGTTTCTTTCTCTAAGGTTTGGATTTTTTGAACTAGAAGCCTCTCTATTTCAACTGATTTAGTCATTTTTTCTTTGTGATCTAACTCTTCTTGTAAATAATTCTTATCATTCTTTAGATTTCTAATTTGGATAACTAATTCTTGATTATGTCGCCTTAAACATAAAAGTTCTTCCTTATTTCCTGACTTGTCATCTTCTTTTTTTGATTCCAAATTTTCCGTTATTTCGTTTTTTAAACTTTTAATTTGTGCAAGCAATTGTTGATTAAGGATTCTTAGGAAAGATCTTTCTTCATATTTTTCGGATAATTTCTTCTCATTCTTTAACTTCTTGATTTGTTTAGCCAAGCTTTGATTATGGTTCTTTAAACGACAATTCTCATCATCTTTCTCTGTTAATTTTTTAATGAGATCACGATTAGTTTGTTTTGGCTTTTGATCGCTTTGCTTCTTATCTTTTGACTTGTTTATTTGTACCAATAACTTTTGGTTATGATTTTTTAAGTAAGAAACGTCTTTTTCTTTTTCCAGTAATTTTCCCTCAAGATTTTGTTTTTGTCTCTCTTTTTGTTTTTTTAGCATTTGCTCCAACCCAACTTGAAATTGTAAATTTCTGTTGTGTTGTTGATAATGAATTAGTTGGTTCTCTAATTCTTTTATTTTCACTTCCCAATGCGTGTCACCTTGATTTTCTACTAAAGTAAAAAACTTTTTACAATATGAACAATGGAGAGTTCCATTCATAAGGCCCATTTCATACTCTTCCTCTTTTGAGCAATAGGGACATTTTGCCAAAATTGTTTTCTTTGTAGATGTCACAGTTCACTTATTATTTTTTTAATAAATGATAAATGTATGAATTTCAAGAAACCACTTTGAGAACAATACACTTTTCATTTATTTTTTTAAATCCTTTAACTGTCAAATATATTATTTTATTTTTTATATTTTTTCTCTCTCAACTACCCCTCACTTTCTTAGATCCACTTCACTTTTAAAAATATAATAATCCTTCAAACTTTTTTTTTTATTTACATAAATTTATGATGGTATTGTTTATAAATTATTATAAAAGATTTCCTCCTTGTCTTTTTTGTGGATATCTCTAACTCCACATTATTATTTTGCTAAAATATCTTTTCAATTTTATTGAATTAATATTATTATTTTGCTAAAATATCTTTTCAATTTTATTGAATTAATATTACTCCAAAAGATTTAGGTCATTGGCTTTTTTATTTTGGCTTCAACCCCACCACGTGTATATAGAAAGATGTAAAAAGTTACCACTGTAAATTATTTTTTTATAGGGTAGGGAAATACCATGGGCCAATGGTTTACCAAAACCATGGGCTTGTAAACCACCAACAGTAAAATCAGAATTTACTCTTCCTTCTTTTGTGGAACTTTTTCTTTTAAACTATATTTTATTTTCTTTTTCTTTCTTTCTTCCTTATTTCTTCTCCCTTTTTTTTTCCTTTATTTTTTTCCTTCTTCTTGATATCCGGTAATAACTTTTAAGTTGCAACTGAAAGATTATTTCTTCAATGGTAATTTTTTATGATGTTTCTTTTTAATGGAAAAATTCCCTCACGTGGTCAAAGACCTGGATAAAAGAGAAACTCTGATTTTTTTTTTGTATGAGGCTACAAGCCTACTAGACAATAAATATATTGAATACGAATATATAATGAGATAAAATAGATAATATAAGATGAATAGATGTACAATGAGAGTGTCAAATATCTAGAGAACCTAAAGGCACATATGGTGACCATCTATGAAAGGATGGATTCCTTATACAATTAATAACTATTTATTATTATTATTTATGATTATTATCACTTAATATTTATATATTTTGTATGTTGCACTCTAAATACTTGATGATTTTTGCATCCACATCTAGTGATGAGTTTTACTCCAAGTTGAAGTTTATACATGGTCTAGGTAAGGAGGAACCTTGGCTTTGGTGATGAGGATGTCGACAACATATCAAGTATTTCTTTGTAACTAATGCTTCACATCCTATAAATATACAAAGGTATCTCTTCTTCAACCCGCTTGAGAAAAAAAAAAAAAAAGAAGAACCCTATGTTGCTATGTTACAATCTATTTAATTATTGATTACATGATTTGGAGGAGAAATTAATTACCTGATATTGATTAAGAGGAGTAAGTTAAAAAATTTCTTGTTTTATTGTCACTGATACTTTAGTTTTTAAATGGTTCAAGGAAGGTTGTCCTTTCCTTGTGTGCATATGTATATACAAGTTTGGAGCATTCAGAACATTATCTAGACAAATTAAAAGATCCAACGAAAAGACTAGACAACTCATCAAATGTATGTTTCCTTGGCTCTTTCTTGTATCTTTGGAATAATAATTGTATATGAAAAGTTGAGTAGTTTATCTTTTGTTTTCTTTTCCATTGATTTGACCCTAATTTGTGGGGGAATATTCCTTATCACAAAATTGGCAACTCTACTAGGGAGAACTCCATTGGCTTTTCCTTTTTAGGGATTCTTCTCTTTTACTTCTACACTTAGAATTGGAATTGGTTAGTCATCTATGCTTTGATCCCTCTTTTTTGCTGTAGAACCAAAATTTATGAATTTTTTTGAGTGTTTTTTGCATTTTTTCACATTTATGGGCATCATATGCGTCTTTTCTTGGCAACATATGTGTACATATGCACCTTTCCTTCTATAAAAGCATGTATATCATCATGTTTCTTTAAAGGGAAGACCATATACTTCATGTAAGAGGAAATATTGTAGTTTGTTTTGGATTTTGGATTTTCTAGCTTATTTCTTTGCAAATCTGGGGACGTTTGATTTGTAGTAATTTGGAATTAATCCTCACCTTAGTGATTATAATTAGCATTTTGGTCTTTTAAATAAAGAAAAAAAAACTCTTTTTGTTTTCATAGTGCATTGTAGTGGAATTTTCCTTGCATTGTCTTTGGTTCGGTGGATTGCATCACATCAATTTGGACATAGAAAGAAAAATTGCATTATGTTGAATTTATTAGATTAGATCTCTTGAGTTATTCATTGTTTAAAGTTTATGGAAATAATTCCTATCTTCATAGAAAGATTAACATGAATGTAATATTTTATCAATATCTTTATTATTTCTAGCATTTTTTGAGTCTTCAAAACATCACAAGTTTTAGCCTCATTCCCTTTGAGTAAACTACAAAATTAAAATAAATTATTAACATTTAAAATCAACTAGAATTTTCTTTATAGAAAACCCATATAGTGTAGGTGTAGATGCTTGGTGTAGGTTGGAGAGTAAATTCTCCAAGGTTGTGAAACAAAACTAGAATTGCTAGGGAGTGAAAATCCATTAGCAATAGAAGATGCTTGTCAGGAAAGTGCACCAAACACATGTGTCAAGCATGAGGTCAAAGATAAACACGCATAGATATTATCCCCTCTATGTTTGTTTATTGCATTGTGTGTGTACAAGAAATCTAGTGGAAGTGGCAGTTCCTTGGGGTGACACCATTTCTCTAATGTTTTGGGTCTAGGATTGAGTCTTATGTTCCCTTTCCATACATAGAAATAGGACCAATCATTATTTCGCTCAACCTCCATATATGAAGTGGTAGCTTTAGTATCCACTCTTTACATTTTTTTCTAGGTGACTACTAGTGAGAAGTGCTTTTGATACCTAAGACATATACTAAACATTCATTTTATCTCCCTAGAGGGTGCCCATATTCATGATGGTACTTTCACCTTGGGTGATTGTCACATGAGAGTCACTATAACTATCTCTCACACCTTTGTTAGCCTTAATCATCCCAAGTTGGCTTACAAAAGGCCTTATGATTGGATCTTCACTAATTCAATTTTAGGTCCTAACTGCTATAGCGGGAAAACCTCCCTATGGACTACACTAGGGTTCAACATGTAGGCAGATCTAACCGTCTAAAAGTCTCCTACTTTTTATAACTACCCCGAATATACCCCACATTCATGCATAAAATACAAAGTGAAAAGATCCGATAACTTTACCTTTTACTCCACGTCCGGTGTCGATCCTTTCGCATTCGTTTGCTTCGCTGACTACAAGCCTCCTCCCAAGGATGGTCTGCATTCACAAACAGATAAATAGGGAACTACAAACATGCATCTCATATATGAATCATGGGTTAGATGTCAGTATAAAACCTAAATCAAACATAGATATTTGACACATCATATTTCAGGACAGAAAAAGTATTGCTTTTATTGATATCACAATGTTTACTTATAATGAGATCGACGACTGCTCCTCGAACCTGGTCCGAGATCCTCTTTACCAAGCTCCAACTGCGCCTCCGCATATCTTTCTCCTCTCACACTTCTTCTAGGGAAATGACATAGGCTTATGATGGAGGAAAAAGGGCAAGAATGGGAAATTCTGATGCAAATCTCATAAGGTGGCTGCAAATTCTTGGGGCAAGGAGGGGATGTGAAACGGGCATAGTTTCAATGTTCTTATGCTTGGCTTAGGAATGAGACCCAAACAAATCCTTTTATATGAAAAAAGGATGGTTATTTGGTTGGGTGACGGGCTATAGGCGGTGGATTAGTTGGGAAACTACCCAATATCCTGTAATCTCAACGAATTCCTTGCAACTTTTTAATTTTTGCAACATTTGTGGGTATACGCGGGTTGTAATGGTGCAACTAGCATACGTACGCGAGCTGTAGTGGTGAAACAAGTGTGTGTACATGGGAAGTAGTGGTGCAGGGCACGTACATCTTCAAAAATAGAGTTTATAAGAAGAGCTACTCAGTGATGGCTTGGCAAAAATAGCAAGTAAGAGGGACAAATGCCATGTATGCATGTCTGGTACAATTTAGGGTTATAACAGATGCCCCCTAATGTGTGAGGTCAAAAGAGAATCTAATGACTGAAATACATTACAAATATTCACCAACGTATGAAGCGAGTGAGCCCGGGACCAGAGTTCGGGGAGGTGCCATATGCAAAAATAATAAATGTCTCACCGAGGCGGGCATACCCATGCTCGGGATGAAATAAATCATGGATATCAATCAAATACACTACAGATCCATGTTATATAACTATATAAAGTGTATCCGCGAGCAATACACAATCTATCTACATCTCAAAATCAAAGATATACATGTATAGTATCCATCTTCAATAAGCCAATGATGCCTGATGGGATGGAGATGAGGCCTTCAGAGCTCAAGCAACAACTTCAAGATCTTCAAAACTTGGGTAGGAGTGTAATGTGAGTGTACAACTTCACTACCCAAAGGTCTTCGATGACTCATCTGGAACATACAAGAGGATCTCAGTGACCAGGCAGAGAACTTCATTGATTTCGAACAAGGACTTGATTGGACTTTCGGGATGGTCGGGCATGAGGGCAAGAGACAAACTGCAAAAGGGTCGACTCGGGCTGAGTAAAAATTCCCTTGGAAAATATCACGATAGATGATCAGACTCATGCAACATGACATTGACATAAGTTCACGATGCAGGAGGCAACGCAAACTCTCCATGTGTTTGAAAGGATAACCAAACAAAGGAGGACACAACTCTATGTAGTGAGAACAACTTCCTAAGGTCATATTAAATCCCAAAGCTTGACGAAAAAACAAAAGGATGTGCTTTGTCCAAGGGTGACTCATTGTGCTTCCTAAAAGAGAAAATAAATTTCTTGTCCTCTTTTTGGGGTATATTTGATTTTTTTTGTCTTTTTCAATATTTGAAAGAGCTTGAAAAAGAATAAAATAATGCTACATTACAAAGGAGGAACAAGTTTTGCAAGAATACTAGTTCCAAGCGCAAGGAACAAACTAATGCTCATAGCAAGGAGACATGTGCAAGAAAAGGACACTCGGAGAAAATTCTTCCATGGGTCAAGGTGTCAGGTCACAGAGGCAAAGTGATAAAAGGCTTGTGTATAAGGCATGCTTCAAAGGTTCAGTTGAGAGAAACATGGAGCCAACATTAGACAAAAATATGCAAAGATGCAAATACAATTAGTGGGACACAATGAAACCCCCTTCAATGTATTTTTCACGAGCCCAGATAAGGTAAGATCGGTAGTTTTTCATTTTTAGAGAGTCTGAAAAAGCATAAAAGGAGACTCCGTTGGGGTACCTTTTTTTCGCAGGTAGTCTAGTCGGTTCAAAAAAGGGATAAACTAGCATTGAAAAGACGTCTATTCAAAACCATTTTAACAAGTGTGACAAAGACAAGATCACGTAGAAATATTTTCAATTTTAAGGATTCTAAAAAGAGCTTAACTATGGACTCACATCCTTTTTCTAGATTTAGTCTCCTTAGCCCGAAAAAATATAAAATCTACTTAGGAGAACTCTCTCGGCGAGACAAATATTAGAGGTGTACCTTTTTCCTTCTTAATCTACAGGCTGGAAAAGGGGTAAACTCATGCCAGTAGATGTTTTTCTGAACCAATTTAACGAGTGTGAAAGAACAAGGTCACTCGACGAAGTTTTCAATTTTAAGGAGTCTGAAAAGAGCTTAACTATGGAACCGTAGGGGATGTTCTTTTGGACCAGTTTAACGAGTGTGAAGGAACAAGGTCACTCGACAATCTTTTCAATTTTAGGGAGTCTGAAAAGATCTTAACTATGGACTTCGTGGGGGTTCCTTTTTCGTAAATTTAGTCCCTTAGGCCCAAAAAAGGGCTAAACTTATACCTAAGAATACTCTTCTAGCGAACTGAAGTCCCTAGAGTATACCTTTGTTCGTACAATGGACCATCTGGACCGAAAAAGGGGTAAACTACTGCCAGACAGGCGTGCCTTCAAATTTTAATTTGGCGAGCGTGAAGGGCAACAAGATCACTCAACAATCTTTTCATGTCTAGAGAGTCTGAAAAGGGACTAAAAATGACTCATTTTTGGGAGTCCCAAGGGTGAAGCCAAGAGTGATGACATATCAGACATATGAGGCTCGATCTCGTAATCAATACATGACTAATAAGGACTCTCGAGCCTAAAGTCATTGAGGATGACATGGATGCCAAATGCAAAAAGGATCTACCTAGGGCATCCATGTAGAGGTAGGCTCTACCACCAAATTATGACACTTCTAAAGCAGTAATGAAAGTTTTGTGTCACAATTCGGTGGGATCGATCCTATGAAAAAGAGGGAAAGACAACGAGATGCAAAGAGTGGAGGTGGAATCCTAACTTAAATGCAAAAACTTGGAAAAACAACTTTTACCAAAGGACCTTTAAAAGTGACCCATCTCTCAAAAAGTTTTCCAAACCAAAAGTGAAGTGTATCATAACATCCAATGAGAAACTCAAGAACCATGTTAAACTATTTTCAATTTGGAAAAAATGACAAAAGGGTTCCAAAAGTGGCAAAAAAGGCCAAAAAAGTCTATAAATAGAAGTTGACAGATCATTTCACCATTGCAAGTTGAGAATCAACCAAAAAGACAAAAATACCCCTTTGCTAAAAGAGTTGATTCTGGCAGCTTCAGAGGACGAAATGAACTTCCGCTCAAACCAAGTAAGTACAAGTCAACCCCTCTTGCATTTTCATACTTCCTTTTTGCATTTATTTTAGTTTTTTGAGGGGCATACCATCCTAAAAAGGGGCGTCCCTACATGTATGCGGGTTATCTAAGGATAGCCCGTGTATGCCCATGGGTAGAAAACAATTTTCCCATGTGCATATGCGATTGTGTCCAAGGAAACCCGCGTACACCCTCAAGATCATGGAAAAAATGAAAACACAAGAGTTAACTCCCCTTTGAAATTTCCTTTTGATACAATGTATGTCCATTGGAGAGAGAGAGAGCACAAGACATTGATATTTTGGTCGAAGAGGACCTTGCTATTGTCACTGCATTGAAACAATGCAAGTTATGGAAATTCTTTAAGTTCCCACTCATGAGGGCATAACCCAGGCTGTTGAATGCCTTGGGAGACTATTGGCACCCCGACACAGAGGCATTCATGCTTGAGGGGGATTCATTGAATCCAATGACTGAAGACATTTATTTTCTGACTGGCCTCTTAAGGAGAGGTGAACCAGTCAACTTTTGTGCTTCCCCCCCGGGCCTCATAACATTGTTGAGTTGATCGGACTACATTGTGAGGCCAACATTGAGAAAGTAGGTTCTCAGGTGCCAATCCACAATATCACCAACCTATCACTGAAAGTGATAGTTTTACTCATTGGGCGGATCACTGGATATGTGGCCTTACATCAGGCCTCCCGAGTGCACATGTATTGTGCAGTGCAGTGCTTGAATGCACGAGTGTTCGACTGGAGCACGGACATCCTTGACTGCATGAAGAGACAACTTACAGAGTGTCGTGGGAGAAGTAACAAAACTTTGGGTTTGGTACCATTTTTTGCTCGTTCTTCTTCGAGAGGGTACCCAACATGAGTCCATGAGAGACAATACGAGGGCATGTGGCCTCCTTCCCAGTACTGTGTAGATGGGTGGCATTGCTGTCGCGATAGGGGGGAGGAAGGACCATAGAGGCATTCGATGATACCTTTTTTGACTGGTGGGCACAACAGATTCTGGCCATAGAGGACTACCCTTATGCCAAAATCAACTTTTCCAGGGATCTAGACATGCCCGTACCTACTGGAGGAGAGCGAGGAGAGATATGTACGTTTTTTTTTTAAATTATTTAATTTTTAGTTTCTTTTTATATATATCTTTTTTATGTGAATCAGAGTATCTGACAACTATGTATCTATTATGTACATATGTGGAACCAGTACGTCCAGTAGAATTCTCGAGGACCAGGCGACGTCCTTGAGTAGAGGCAGTACCAGGCACAGCCGCCAGACCAGCAGCAGTAGCAGCAGGGGGGCCTCCAGCCGGAGAGGATGAGAGAGTTTTGAGACGGGTGGAGTGGAACCTCACCGTGCTCACTCGTGCAGTCTCCATGGCCAAGATCGAGGATCTCCTGCCATCGATGCAGCCTCATGTAGTTGGGGTGCCACGGACATGGGTCCAACTCTTTAGATGTTTGGAAAACGCCATTTTTCACTATGGCAGGGCCAATAGGCCCCGTTCTTAGCTAGGATGGACCACTTACGTGCTCAGTGCACTCTTTTGTATATTTTTGAGGGCATAAGCCCCGTGATGTATACCATATTTATTTTTGAGGCGTTCACACCCACCTATGTACTCTGAGACTTTTGATATATAT
Source organism: Picea engelmannii (assembly GCA_009831015.1). NCBI lineage: Eukaryota > Viridiplantae > Streptophyta > Pinopsida > Pinales > Pinaceae > Picea > Picea engelmannii. Next base: position 477,717 of record ML778927.1, on the reverse strand, counting down.
ATGTGTGTATTTACATATTTTATGTCTTATGGATCACATTTTTACAAATGTATGTACATGTGTATGTGTGTGCGACATGCCAATCTAATACATGATTAGCTAGAGTATCTGTGATTTGATTTAATCTCCTAGGAACATGGATATATGTAATGTAATCAAAGCATCATTCTAAGAGACATACCCTAAGGAATCGTCGGTGTAGAGTAGGATCATAAACGCGATAAACCCCATTTAACTAGGACACAACCAACTGTGCATCTAAGTAGACCTGGAGGTGAGAGATACCATGCGACAAAGCGTCACGAAGCAACTCTATTACTGCATTGTACTCTGCGACATTATTTGTGGCATCATCTAGACATATACCTTCAGAAGATAACAACTGGCATTGAGGCATGAAAATCACCCAAGTTGCGGAAGAAAGCCTCTGAGTGTGTCAGATAGTGCCGTCCATGAACCCAACGAACACCTCTGATTCACTTGACATCTTCCATAGTGAAAAAGATGACATAAATAATGACACATCCATAAAACAAAAAAGACAAAAACTAACATTGCTCATCGAGATGCTCGAGATATAATAAGTGTTCCTCAAGTGGTGAAGTGTCTGGTAATAACTGTACTGCCAACTTTAGAGATGGGATCTGGAACTCTATTGGAAAGACTGCTTCCATCCCGTAAATAGTTGAAAAGGCAAGAAACTAGTGGCAGTATTTACAGACGTTCGGTAGGCCCACAATGTCCAGTACAACATCAAATACCAATTTGACTTGGCATAATTGATCGTTCATTGTAGAATGGTCTTGAGAGATTTATTCACAGCTTCCACCTGACCATTCACTTGTGGGTAGTAAGGTGATGAATTATCTTTCCTCAACCCCAGATTTGATGTTAACTCAGACATCATTTTTTTCTGAAATTAACTACCATGGTCAGTGAAAATATCCTTCGGGATGCCGAACCTTGCTATTATCTGGTTAAACAAAAAGAGAGTTGTTGTCTCTCCATCATTATTGAATGTTGGCATAGCTTCTACCCACTTTGTGAAGTAGTCTACTGCTACAAGAATATAACAGTGCCCCTTGGCTAAAGGGGGGTGGCATGTAGTAAAATCGATCCCCCACTTGGTGAAGGGGCCGACAATAATGATGAGAAACATGGAAGCAGGGTGCGCTCATCTTCCAAGAGAATATCTGACACAGGTGGCACTTCTTGACTGATTCAACGCAATCCTTGATTAACGTTGGCCAAAATTAACCTGCTCGTAGAATATTTTGGGTTGTTTCCAACCCAAATAGACGAACACCACATGCTCCAGTGTGGCAGTCGTTAAGAACGAGTTCCACTTCTTCATGAGTGAGGCACTGACAAAATATGCAATCCACACCTCGACGATACAAAGTGTCATCGAGTATGAGATACTTTTTTCCCTCATGGAATATACATCGACGCTCATCGCGAGAAGTAGAGGTGGGGCACTTCAAAGTCTGGATATAGACTAGTATATCTCCATACCAGGGGTCCGAAGATGAAATCAGAAAAAAGATCTCCTTTAATTGGTGATTCTTCGAGCGTAACATCACCTGATTCGACCAGAAGTTCTGAGATAAGTTCCGCAAAGACCAGTGACTTTTTGGATTTCGTGGAAACAAAATCCAAGTCAATTTCCTAGAGGATAAAAATCCATCTAATGATCTTGCCACCAATTATACGTCGTGTGTAATGATCCCAAGCCATTATGCAAGGATCATCACGATTTTGGTGTATTTTTAAAACTTTTTCTGGTTGTGGTATTTCGTCAAACACTTTGTTGATCTACTTGTTTAGATGTGTTTATATGTGTGTATGCAGAAAGAGATAACCATGGAACATACCTCAACCATATGCAATAAGATAGACAAGCCAAAACATATCAAATCTTCTTATTTATAAAATAGAAGAACTTGCTACAATGGAGATGCCGATCTGGAATGCTCAACAGATGGCCAAGATGATATACAATGGATAACAAGTATGAGCTGCTACAAAATGCTCCCAAAAATAAAAAATAAGCCACCAAAGGCTGGATAAGAGATGAAGACCAATGCCAAGTGCCAAACCCCTCACTGTTGGAAGATGCCACGCTCTGCTGAATAATTGAAGCTCCCCAACAATTCGGCGTGGGTGCCAAAAATGTCCAATCACCTCCAGAAAGATGCCAAATAGTAGATCGGGTGATGGTAAGAACAACCCAGGTGCCCGAATCTCCAAGATCATTCTCAATCTGTGTAGATCTGAATTCCTCCACTGAATGGTGTGCTCCACTGGATGACTAAAGCCCTAGATAATTCGGCCCTGATGAAGGAGGCCACCAAATGCTCTGAAACTCTCCACAATGATAGATCAGGATGCTGCAATGAGAACCCAAGTTCTCAAATCCTCAAAATACCGGCTAGATCCTTAGATCTAGCTACCCTCCAAATAATGGTGTGCCCTCCTCTTGGGAAAACGACCCACTCTCAATACAAATTGATCCTCCACTGAAAGACTCCAGAAAACCACCAAGAATGATGCCAAGACACCTACAAAGGAAACCCAATACTTTGAATTCCCGGAATCCCTTCTCCTCAGCTAGGACAAATCCTTCCTCAATGAATGGTGTGCCCCCCTTACTGGAAACCCCCAACTGGTGCGTCCTCTCTCTACAAGCAACTGAGGTGGAATCCTCCTGCAACTGAGTAGATCTGGAAATAGAATGGTGTGGGAGAGTATTGCATCTCTGAGACCAAGATTGGGACAAGCTAGATGGAATCTTTCACCACCGAATCGTCCTCTAGGGTTTGTTATGTCAAAACCCTCAAAACCCCCAATGCTGGGCTCACTAGCTAAAGCCATATATCAAAAGATAAACATACATGAATGAATGAGAAGAGGCCCTTTCATTTCCTTTATACTTTTGGCTCACCTTGTCCCTCCAAAGTGACTTTCATTTTATTAATATTTAATTAATTAATTAAATCACGTTAATTAATTAATTAACCTTTTTACCTCTAAAAAGCTCCTTATCTCTCCTTGTGGCTTCCCTAGCCACTGAAAGTCACTTCTAGCCATCCCATCGTGTAGTGTTTCTTTTCCCGATTCCAATGAGCTATTACACTGAGAGGTTCCTCTAAGTAATGTGCCCAACATGACCTCTTCAGTGAATTTCATTGACTTATAGCTCAAAATAGTCAAAATCATGGAAATCGTCAGAATGCAACGGAACCAAAGCCAACCTGTGCGGAATGTCTCATAATGATGGAATATGATGAGTAATGCAAGTTGGACCCCACAATGCCTCTCAATAACCCCTGTACTCGCTATAAACTCCATCTGGATGTGGTATACCTAGGGAGGTAATATGGGGTACCTAGGGAGGTACCCAATGGGAATGTAGTTATGTGTTAGTGGAAGTCATTTAATATATGGGAATGTGGTCATTCAATGTAAGGTGGACTAGGTCCACTATATTAATAAAGG